>ML323963.1:0-37849 GCA_005239505.1 Nicotiana paniculata
GGCAATAGCTTATTTGATGTTGTATTTTATTTGAAAATGGTATTTTCTTAATTCAAATGATTTAAAAAAAAATAACTTCCTCTTTTCTCGCTAATTTCCTAATTGGTTTAGAAACTAAAAATTTATTTCATGTTATATAAATGAAACTCCTTGGGCGTCTTAATTGCATTGGTTGCGGACATTATATTCTGGTAGTACGTGGATTTTGTTGTGGAAAGTGAGATGGAAATATGTGGGCACAAGGTGCCATGTGTGCTAAGGGTTTGGAAATTTTGATTTATGATATGAGATTTCGAGGATTGGGATGGTCGGAAATGTGTATTAGGAATGATGCGATTGGTTGAGTTAACATTGTTTTCCTTGTTTGAGCATATTTTTACTCGTCTGTATCCCAGCTATGTTGGTGTTAAAATACTTTGTTACTTTTCGGTACCATCCGTGTTTTCCCCTTATCGTCTCTACTGTTTGTAATTTGATTTCTTCCTGCTATTGTGTTGCTTTGTTATCTTTATCTTGTTAGTTTATTATCATATCTTATTCAGCTTATTAGACCAGTAGGTGTCTTGACTGTTTCCTCATCACTACCCCACCGAGGTTAGTCTTGATACTTACTGGGCACCACTGTGGTGTGCTCATACTACACTTCTGTACATTTTTGTACAGTTCCAGGTATTTGATCGTTAGTAGTTGTGTGGATCGTTGCTGTGGAGACTCATGGTAAACCTGATGCTGCGTTCGCAGGTCTTGGTGTCACCTTCTATTGTACTTATTTCCATTGTTTCCTTTTGTTCTGGAACAGTGATGTATTCATTTTGTACAACTACTCCTAGAATGGCTTATGACTTGTATTACCGGTTTTGGGATTATAAATTGTTTAGAGATTTCTATTTCGAAATTGTTCGAAGTTAGTAAATATTGTCGTTATTTCTGTTAATGTTAGGCTTACCTAGACTTAGAGACTAGGTGCCATCACGACTCCTTCGGAGAGATTTTGGGTCGTGACAATATGTTAAACTATTGAAATAAACTTAAGTATTATAACCCCATATATAGTCGGTGATACAAACAAATAAAAACCCAGTATGATTAAAAAATAAATACTCCTTCCCCTTCAATTTACATAAAATATTTTTCTTATTAGTTTGTTCCAAAAAAATGACACATTTATGTATTTGGAAATAATTTAACTTTACATTTTTTATTTTACTTATAATGAGAAGTTCTTACACTTATACAAATAGCATGACCCCACAAAATTTTTAGGACCATAAGTTTTAAAACTCGTCTTTGTCGTTCTTAAACTCCATGACAAGTGAAACTATATCATCTGTATTGAAACTAAGTAAAGCCATACTATATATGTCACGACCCAAATTTCCCTCTGTTGGGTATCGTAATGGCACCTAGTCTTAAGGACTAGGTAAGCCTAAAGTTCATGGAATAGCAACAATAATTAATAAAAATCTAATATTTTCCTGAAATGAAGAATTATTTATACAATGCATATTCCCAAAACCCGGTAGTACAATTCATAAGCTCTATAAAGTTTGCTATAACTTCTAAGTACAATTGTTTGGAAGTAAGTAAAAACAGTATAAATACAGAATAGGAAGGTGACTCCGAAGCCTGCGAGCGCGACGACAGGTTTACCTTGAGTCTCCTCAGCAAGAATTCGCACAACTACTAACGATCAATACCTGGATCTGCACAAAAATGTGCATAAGTGTAGAATGAGCACACCACAGCTGTACCCAGTAAGTATCAAGACTAACCTCAGTAAAGTAGTGACGAGGACTAGTCAAGGAACCCACTGGTCTAATAAACTGGACAAGTATAAGTATAGGAGAATAACGTAAACATAACCTTTATCTATTATCCACACAATATGACCAACAACGGAACGACTACAATAAGGAAGGAAAATAGTAGACAGTAACGGATCACCAAAATAATATACTGAAGGATGGACGGGAACACAGCCCAAGTCCGGAAATCACAACACAATAAGGACAAGTAGTAACTCAACACTGCATTACTCCCCACACCAGGCCTTATCCACAAATCCCATTAAAATGGTCAAAATCTTCGAGTGTAAGCTTTCACCCGCAAGTTTTTATATTGGAAACTTTAAGGTAATATCCTTTCCAAGGGAAATTCTTTTCAGATATACTTTTACAAAGAAAGTGTCCTTCAAACATAGTTTTCTTCAACATAAACATTTTTCAAATATACTTTTCCAAAGGAATGTCCTTCAACATAGTTTTATTCAACATAAATATTTTTCAAATATTCTTTTCCGAAGGAATGTCCTTCAAACATAGTTTTTATTCAAGATAAATATTTTTTCTTTTTTTTTTCAAATTAAACTTTCCAAATAATTGTCTTTAAAACATAATTCCTTTGATAAAATCTACAGGGATCCCGTCCCGTAGTCCCAAATTCATCACACAATACAGAGGATCTCCCGGAATACGTCTGTAGTCCCAAAACAATATGCAGTGCTAGGGGATCTCCCGGAATACGTCTGTAGTCCCAAAGTAATATGCAGTGCTGGGGGATCTCCCGGAATACGTCCGTAGTCCCAAAGTAAATATGCAGTACAGGGGGGATCTCCTAGAATACGTCCGTAGTCCCCAATTTAAATATGCAGTACAGGGGGGATCTCCCAAAATACGTGTGTAGTCCCCAATTTAAATATGCAGTACAGGGGGAGATCTCCCAGAATACATTCGTAGTCCCCAATTTAAATATGCAATACATGGGGGATCTCCCAGAATACGTCTGTAGTCCTCAATTTAAATATGCAGTGCAACAAACAAAGACAACAATTATAGCACGGCATAAAACTCGTACATCACCACATCAAATACAAAGCAACCATGACAATGACACAAGGTACGGCGAATAAATCAATACAAGAACTTCAATTCACAAAGAAACAGTAGAACATCGTTCACAAGGAATAATCACGGTAAATAATACCAAGTGTAAAGAGAACAGCTTGACCAGAGAAAAACAAGACAGGCAACAAATCTACAAATTCAAGTCAACAATAAGAAGACAACACAAGTCAAATAATTTCAAGTAAGGATAAGTCGACTAAGATATAAATTATCCCAACCCCGTATGAGGTTGAGCAATTATGAGGGATATTCAACAATTCAATTAATTATAGGCAGTTTATTAAAATATAGCATGATGATAGAGAAGTAAAACCTTTGGTAAGTCAAATCAGGGTCAAATAGGCGGTCAGGGTGGATCCTAAAGCAATTAGCTCTAATCAAGGCATGTAGAGGGGAAACTAGAAAATAATAACTCAAGCGTATCAAAAACAACTTCATACAATGTGAATATAAGGACCTAAGAACCCTAAAAGGTCAACCTTCTACAAATAATTCCGAGCACACACTCGTCACCTCGCGTACACGGACTACAAGCAACATAGGAGACTAAAATCCTAAGGGGTAATTCCCCCACACAAGGTTAGGCAAGATACTTACCTCAACCGCTCAAAATCAAACTTGAAATCACGTTCTTGCCACGAGTATCCGACTTCAAATGGACCAAATCTAGTCAAATCAATAGCATCGTGTAAATAATACTACAAGCAGCTAGTTTAACTAATAAATTCAAAGCTAAGATGCGAAATTAGGAAAATCTCCCAAAAAGTACCCCCGGGCCCACGTCTCGGAATCGGGTAAAAAATATAAATTATGAAAACCCTTTCAATTATGAGAACACTCGAACAAAACTCATCAGAAACTGACATCAAAATCTCACTCAAACCTCGGATTTTCAATTGGGGAACTTTTTCTCCCATTTCCAAACTTTTACTCTCAAATTCCTTGATTAAATGAGGAAAACCACAATAGATTAATGCAATAAAACCAAATTTGAGTAAGAAATCGTTACCCACAAGATTCCTCTGAAAATCCGTCAAAGAATCGCTTTCGCTCGAGCTCAAAATCAAGAATGGAGTGAAAATGAACAAACCCTCGATTCTGCCCCCTTTTCTGCCCAGTGATCCTCGCACCTGCGGCCTTTTTCTTGCATCTGCGCATTCCACTCCTACGGTCCTACCAGTCGCACCTGCGCATTCACTTAAGTCGCCAGATTCCGCACCTACGCCCAGGTTTCGCACCTGCAGGCTCGCAGGTGCGGCCAAATTTCCGCACCTGTGCACCATCCCTAGCTTCCCAACTTCCGCATCTGCATTCCCCTTACGCACCTAAGAACTTCTCGCACGTGCGGCTCCCCATCCGCAGGTGCGAAAAAATACAAGAAGTCTAACACCAGCATATCAGCAACTCCAAATTAATAAAACCCAATTCGTTAACCACCTTAGGCCCCTGGGACCTCGACCAAACATACCAACCAATCTTATAACACCATACGAACTTAGTTGAGCCTTCACACCACCTCGAACAACATCAAAAACATGAATTGAACATGGATTCAAGCCTACGGAACTTTGAATTTCCAAAATCTACGAACTACGCCGAAACATATCAAACCTTGTCTGAATGACTTCAAATCACACACACACAGGTCACAAATGACACTACGAACCTACAGCCACTTTCGGAATTTCATTCCGAGCTCGATATCAAAATTTCACCTATCGGCTGAAATCGCCAAAAATCTAACTTTCGCCAATTCAAGCCTAAATCTACCACAAACCTCAAAAACACATTTCAGACGCGCTCCTCAGCCCAAAATCACCATACGAAGCTGCTGACATCATCCATAACTCGTTCTGGAGCCGTTTGCATAAAAAAGTCAAATTCCGGTCAAAATTCGTCATTTAAGCTTCCAAAACAACAGTCTTTCTTCCAATTTGACTCCAATTCATCCGGTAACTGGATTCAACCATGCACGCAGGTCGATATACATAATGTGAAGCTGTTCAAGACCTTATGCCACTGAATGGAGCTTCAATTCTCAAAATAACCGGTCTGGTCGTTACAATATAGAGTAATAATTAATGAAATATATTTAGTAATATATTGTTTAAATTACAAAAATATATTATATTATTATCTCAACATAATAACTTCTCACATCAACATGAACTTCTACCAACCTAAAATTACATAATGACAAATTAATATATACACACATGATAATTTATTAACAACTAATATATTCTAACTTTTGAGAGTTACCAACTTATAAAACAGTTGGATCGTAATTTGCTCAATAATTTTAATGTTACATCAATTTTAACCATACAATTAAAATAACTTTATCTTTAAAAATTTAAATGAAACCTTTGGGATATAGTTAATATTAATATATTATAATTAAATAACTATTAACCTACTTTAAATAGTTTTCTTCTACCATGCACATGTATTAAAAGAAGATGAGTTCTTACAAGTAATTCTTAATTAAATGAATCTTACCTTGTGATTTTTGTAATTAATTTTATTTTTTGTAAATAGCAATAGTCCTCATCGGTTGCTCGATCAATTGGCTCATACAATTTGAGAGGACATAAATATCAACAACGGGCTAAAAAATCATAATCCATACCTAAGCCATAGAGAAGAATCTATCATCCCTTGTATCCTACTTTAGCATAGCAACTGTTAGCACTAATAGAAAAAACAATGTATGTATTTCTTCCAAACAATTGAGATATAAAATAAATTATAAAATATTGGATAATTAATTTTACCGTAAGGCAACACAGCTGACATTTGTTCAGCCGATGTCTGAGTTGATTCATAGTTTAAAACATTATCCCCACATAAATGTATGTCATCAGTTCCTTTATTCTTGTGTAATTTTATGATTGATTAACTCCCTTCCAACATTATTGGAGTTGCTTAAAAATTGATCGAATCTGTAACGACCCGCCAGGTCCTTCCGTGAGATTAGCCATGTTTCCCCTGTTTTGGCTTTGTCATGTGTTATTTAACCTAATTATGTTGTGTTGGGTTGGTTGGTTCGGGTTCGGAGTGGTCGTGGTGAGAAAAGAGACACTTAGTATCTTAAGTTGGCATTATGGTTAGAAAAGTCAATCGGAAGTTGACTATTAGGTAAACGACCTCGGAATGTGAATTTTATAGCCCGGATATATTCGTTAGGTGATTGGGACTTAGGAGTGTGTTCGGAATGTGGTTTTGATGTCCGGAAATTAGGCTTGAAATGGCGAAATTGGGTTTTTGGCGATTTCCGGTCGGCAGTAGAAAATAGGCTATCGGGGTCGGAATGGAATTCCAGAAGTTGGAACAGGTTCGTAGTATCATTTTGGATGTGTGTGCAAATTTTCAGGTCAATCGGACGTGTTTTGGGCGGTTTCGACATCTTTGGAGAATTTCGGAAGTTTAGAAATCCTTACGCTTGAATTCGGGGTTAATTCGGTATTCGGATGTTACTTTTGTAACGACCCGACCGGTCGTTTTGATCTCTAGCACGTCGTTTAGCGATTTGAAGTCGTGAGCAGCTCCATTTCAGGTATTATGACTTGTAGGTGTGCTCGGAATTGAATTTCGGAAAGTTTAGAGTTGATTTGGAAAGAGAATTCTCATTTCAGAAGCCTTAAGTTGGAAGAATCAACTAAGATTGGAATTTTGAGTAAACGACCTCCGAATCAGGATTTGAAAGTTCCTGCAGGTTCGTATGATGATTTCGGACTTGGGCATATGTCCGAATCAGGTTTTGGATAACCCGGGAGCGTTTCGATGCATATTGTGGAAGTCAGCATTTTTGAAGGAATTTCCTAAGTTTGGCCTGAAGTGCATTTCAGTGATGTTGATGTCCGTTTGGGATTCTGAGGCTGGGAATAGCTTCGTATGGTGATTCTGGAGTTGGGAGCGCAATCGGAAGTGAATTTGGATATCCGCATGTCATTTTGGAGTCATTTGGCTAAAGATAGAAATTTGAAGGTTTTTGAGAAATCCAACCGGAAGTGAAATTTTGATATCGGGGTCGGAATGCGACTCTGGAAGTTGGAGAAGGTCCGTAACATCGAATATGACTTGTGTGCAAAATTCGAGGTCAATCGGACGTGATTTGATAGGTTTCGACATCGTATGTGGAAGTTTGAAAGTTCTAAGTTCATTAAGCTTGAATCGGGCTGCGATTCGTGATTTCGGTGTTGTTTGATGTGATTTCGAGGCTCGACTAAGTTCAAATGAGGTTTTGGGTCTGGTTGGTAATTTCGGTTGAGGTCTCGGGGGCCTCGGGCGTGTTTCGGATGCTCAACGGGTCGATTTTTGCTTTGAGAGGGTTGCTGGTTTTCTGGTGAGAGTGCAGTAGGTATTTACTCTATGTGATCGCGAGAGTGGGTGTGTGATCGCAAAGAAGGATTTGGAGGCTGTTTGGATTTGGCTTGCGCGATCGCGCGTAGCTGATTGCGATCGCATAGAAGGATTTGTGAAGGCTGCTAGATTGTGTTATGCGAACGCAGGCTCTGGTGTGCGAACGCATAGAGGAAAAGGGACCTGGGGGCCTGGGGAACGTTTAGCCTATGTGAACGCACAAGAAGCCCTGTGAACGCGGAGGGTCAGGGCTATTGCCCTTCGCGAATGCAGTCGTGATGTCGCGAACGCAGAGAGGAAAATTGAGCCTGGGCAGATTAATTTAAATGCAGGATTCTTAGCCATTTCTTCATTTCTTCACTTGGTATGGGCGAATTTGGGGAGCTTCAAGAGGGGTCATCCACCAAGCATCACTAGGTAAGTAAATTCCTCTCGTTTTTAAGTTAAATACAAGATTATATGAATGGATTAGGCATGGAAATTGGTAGGAAATTGAGAAATCTTAAAGGAACCTAGAATATGGTAATTTGGATTTTTAGCCACAAATTGAGCATGGAATGTAGATTAAATTGTATATTTGAACTAGTGGAGCTATGGGTAGAATTTATCTTCGAGAAATTTTGGATTCCAGGCACGTGGGTCCGAGGGCATTTTTGTCATTTTACTTAGCGGAGTTGGGAAATTATATAATTTGGAATTGTTGCAAGTATTAGAATATATTTTCATTGGTTTGTCGTTGTATGGATAGTATTGGGGCGTTGTGCATCTGTTGGAGTCGTCTGAAGGGCTTGGAAGCCGGTATTGGAACTTCGGAGCGAGGTAAGTCTCCTTTCTAACTTTGTGAGGGGGAATTTTCCCCCTAGGTGAACTAATTAAGTATGTGTTACTATCTGCGGCAGCTACGTACGCACGAGGTGACGGGATTCCGTGCGTAGCTACTATTATGCCATGTCCGGGTAGCCTAGGACCCACTAGCATGCCTTACATGTTATACCTGTGATCTTGTCTGTGATATTAGACTGCTAATATAACCAAAATTGTAATTTAATGACTAAGGAAGATTAGAGTTTATTTTTCTAAACCATCTAAAAAGAGAATTGATTTCCTTCGCGGGCAAATTGTATTTCTGGATAAGGTTGTATTATCAAACATTATAAAAACTTGGCAAGTGAATTTCAAAAGTATTTAAACACTATTTTATGGTTTTTAAAAGAGAAATATGTCATTTACTTGAGTATTTATTTTCCCGACGTATTCGGGGTGGACTGTTGATTGTGCCTGACTGCATGTGACCGCTTCGCAATTTACAGTCCGTGAGCGGAGTGATATTTCCCCAACTCTCATGGGAGCGGGCCGTATGCCACGACGGATTTAAAATGCACTTTTGGTACGGGCCGTTTGATCCTCGGCAGTGCATAGACATGATTATTATATTGAGAGGTGCACTTATGGGACGGGATGTTCGATCCTCGACAGTGCACAGAGATGATTATTATATTGAGAGATGCACTTTTGGTACGGGCCATTCGATCCTCGGCAGTGCATAGACATGAGTATTTTATTGAGAGATGCACTTTTTGTACGGGTCGTTCGATCCTCGGCAATGCACAGAGTTGATTATAATGACGGCTCAGGCCGGTTGTCCTTATCTCATATGCGCATGCTATATTGTTAAATGTTTTTCATGGATTTTGAAAAGAAAGTGACAAGGTTATTTGGGGGAAAACAAAGAGAAAATTGTTTATTTGGAATATTAGAGGGGAAATGATGAAGTGGTAATTGTTTGTTTATTCCCAGTATTTACTTGGATTTCAGTGCCTTATATAAAGATTGCTGTTTTGCTACCTTTACATGCCTACCGTGTTCATCTTATGTTGTTAATTAATTTGCTGGCCCTTAGTGAGTGTCTAATTCGACCTCTCGTCACTACCTCTCTGAGGTTAGGTGGGCGACTTACTGAGTACACGTTATTTTTGTACTTATGCTACACTTGTTGTGCATTTTATTGCACAGGTACTTTCATAGCAATGTGGAGGATTCGGAGACTTAGGCGAGCTGCATCATCCGGAGGCGATCCGCAGCTGACAGAGTCTCTCTCGTACTGTATTTATTACATTATTTTAAATTTCCTCGTCAAATTTGTACTTCGGACAGGCTTTGTAATGATTGTATAAATTCTTAGAAATTGCTCATGTACTTGTGACACCGGGTTCTAGGATGTGTTGGTATACATTTGTTAAAGTGTAATATTCAAACTATTGTTTTACTTGACAGATTTTATTTAGCTAACATGTAATAAAGTGAAAGGAAATGCTTTTTCATAAATGTTAAACAGGAATTTATTTCGACTAATTAATGGTTGGCTTGCCTGACAATGGTGTCCGGCGCCATCACGACCTCAGGGATTTTGGGTCGTAACATCTTTGAGTGATTCGAAGGCTCGACCAAGTTTGAATGATGTTATGGGATGTGATGGTATGTTTGGATGAGGTCCCGAGGGCCTCGTATGAGTTTCGGGTGGTTAAGGGACTTGGTATTGGTTGGGAACTGCTTAAATATTGTATCAACTGTTTATGGTTTCCTTGTACGCGATCACAGGAATCCATTCGCTATCGCGTAGGCTTATTTTGGGGCAGAGGTAAGTTTTTTTCTACGCGGTCGCAGGTTAGGTCCGTGATCGCGTAGTTTTGCAGATTTGTGCATCGCGAATGCGTGACTGAGGTCGTGTTCGCGTAGAAGGATTTGGAGCGGCGGTGTGATGAAGGAATTACTCTACGTGATTGCGTAGAGTTGGGCGCGTTCGCGTTGTTGTGAGAGAGTGTTATACGCGATTGCGTGTGTGTTTTTGCAATCGCGTAAGGTTCAAATGCGGGGAGGCTTGGTTGTGCTTCGAGATCGCGAGGCTAATTCTGCGATTGCAATGGAAACTTAGCTGGGCAGAATGTTTAAGTTCAAAACGAGTGTTTAGTCCATATTTTCAAAAACCCATTAGATAGCTCGGGAGAAGGTGAAGTTTGAGGAGGTTTTCAGTGGAGTAATTGGGGTAAGTATTCTTCACTCACATTTGGGTTAATTCCATGATTTAGTCTTGATTTTCATCATTTAATTTGAGAAATTAGAGTGGAAATTGGGGGATTTGGGTTTGAAGTTCTAGACCTTGATTTGAGGATTTGAGAGGACATTTGTTGTTGGATTTTGGTGTATTTGGTATGTATGAACTCGTGAGAGTGTAAGGATTGCAGTTTTGTAATTTTTATCAATTTCGAGACGTGGGCCCGGGGGGTTGGGTTTGGCCAATTTCGAGTTTTTTGGTTGAATTTGATAATTTTCGAGTGGGCTTCGTTCCTTAGCATATATTAATGATGTAAATCTGATTTTTGGTAGATTTGGAGCAATCAGAAGCCAAGTCTAGAGGCAAAGGCATTGAGGGGTAGGATTTTAGCCGGCTTTGAGGTAAGTAACATTTCCAAACTTGGTTCTGAGGGTTCGAAACCCCGAACTATATGCTATATGATTATAATTAAGGTAACTCACATGCCAAGTGACGGGCGTGCGGGTGTACACCGAGTAATTTATGGCCTGACTCATCCCATGGAACTGTCTGGTAGCTATTTCGGATTGATATCCGCACTTTTATTGATGTGGTTAATGTGAATGTGCTAGGGATCATGCTAAGTCAAATGCTAGGGCTTCACGCCGAAAATGCTGAGACCCGAGTGGTCGTATATTGTTGTCTCCTTATGTGTTTATTTGATTTTGTATACTCAGTCCTATCATAGTATATCATTTCATGCCTCAGTCTCAGTAATTGGTGATGTTATATATTTATCATTGTTTCGGGCTAGTTTATGCATCTGTGAGCCCATGTGAGCTGGACTGGAGAGTAATGACTGAGAGAGGTCGAGGGCCTGTTATTGAGACAGTTATGAGATCGGACTGCACACCACAGCGATACTCTGATCATGCCTTCGTTGGCTTGATATAGCGTTTGGGCCAATAGGAGCCCCTCCGGAGTTTTTACACCCCTAGTGAGCGCATTGATATTGAGGGATGGATCTTCCCTGACATGGATCTTGTCCGAGTGTTGTATTCCGGAGATGGATCTTCTCCATGGGGGCTGGATTGGCCTTTTCCTCAGTATTGAGTGACTACGGGCACCGGTGTTTATGCATATTCCGGGATGGATTTTCCCTGGGCCTGAGAGCCATATACAGTCCTGAGTGGACTTCTGTGTGGAATCCGTGAGCACTATGTGCATTTCCACATTATTGATACATTGGCATGTAGAGTTCTGAGGTATACCTGGGTTATTTATCATATCGTTCATATTATGTTTTCATTATCTGTTGAAATTGTGAGCATGCCTAAATTTTGCGTACTGTTTTCATTACAATTATTGAGGTTTAGTCTGTCACTACCTCTCAGCCCGTAGTTTGGGTTCGTTACTTCTAAGTTGGTGTACTCACGTTAACCCCTACACTTGTCTGCAGATCCAGGTACAGTGGGACCGGTAGTGGTTGCTGAGTTGCAGTCAGAGTTCCTTGGGAGGCATCGAGGTAGCAGTTGGCGATCGCAACCTCGATTATCTCCTTCTTTATCCACCTGTCATATTTACTTATTTCAGACAACTCTGTGTCGGCTCTATATTTTGATATCTTGATGTAGTAGCTCATGACTCGGTGACACTAGATCTGGGTTCGGGTTTTCTTTTATTTATGTTATCAGTGATGTTAAACCCTTAAATGCTTTTATAAAAACTATATTGTTTCTGTAACTATAATGATTTTTCCTGAAAATAACTTTTAGCGATGAAATGTGTGGCTTGCTTAATTTCAAGGTAGGTGTCATCACGACCGGGTATTTGGGGTCGTGACAGAATCGAACTGCATTTATGTGACCATTCTCTTTATGAGAATCATTTATAAAGTATTCGACTCCAAACTACATACATCACACGTCTTGATTCTCAAAATTGAAATGCTAATTGAGCAAGAGATATAAATTTATTTTTAAATGAATTAAAAGTATCAATTTACCCACACTATCTTTATGCCNCCCCCCCCCCCCCCTCTCTTTCTAAATTATTCCCTCTACTATAAAATTTTATATAGTTATTTCATTTATATGGAAGTTTGACTTTAAATTTCCATTTAAACTAACTATATAAGAATTTAAATTATATTTAAATTTTTTTAATTTGTTTCTCGAAATTATGTCAATTATTTATATTTTTTCACTTTTATCTATTATAACGGTTTTAAATACGTGTATCATATTTATATAGTACAACTTAGCTCATTATTATTTTAAAAACTTTCTCTTCTCAAATATCAAATAAGTCTTATCGTTATATATACATCTACTACTGAAATTATTTAATCACATATCTTTTTCTTCTTTTTTTGATTCCTTGTTCATGTTATTACATTACCCATAACTTAGAGTTGTTCATATTATTTCCCACAACTCCCATTAATAGATGAATTTAACTTTTCTTTTTCTTGTAATAAAAATTATATTTACTATTTTTCATCGTACTGCTCAAAGTAATATTAAAATTTATCCATAATATTTTTCAATATTATCTTTATTTTATATTTTAGCTGAATGGGGTACTACATACTCGTAGTATGTATTGATAATACATCCATATTTATCTTTATAATGAGTTAAGATATGGGTATTACTTTTATCTTTCAATTCAATTTTTTTTTTGTGTTCAAAACATTATTAATTAATATAGGGTAGTTGGTTATATCATTATAAGACTATTGTTCTTTCTTTTCATTCAAGTTTGAAATAATTATATTTACTATCTTTTCATTTGCATAAAAAATTTATCTTTTAATTTTAAATTAAATTGAATATTATTATCAATATTATCCTAAATTGCCAAATAACTTTTTAGTAGCGTGCCACTGCCCACTTAGCTTGGACACAATACAAACTATTCTTTTAATATGTATAATATATATAAATATAGATATAGATCGATTTGAACATTAAGTTAACTGATTGGTGAAGAAAATGCTCTATCACCAAAGCAATTTTTCCTTTATTAATCACCGTACAAGTTGATATTTTAATTTGTATGTTCTCTTCTGTTATCACTACTAATATAATATAAAAGTTAATTCCATATTTGTTATACTTAAATTTATTGAATTAACGTCTTAGGGCACACGGAGAAGTGAACACTATTGATCACCTAAGGTAGTTACAAAAGTTAAGTTTTGATCCAACAATTCGGTAATTATGATTATGGTTTGGAACCTGGATTTTTTAGTCTTATTTCTAGTAACAAACACATTTTTGTTTTTTTTGTTTTTTTTTTTGTGAACTCAAATTTTAAAAAACTCGTTCTCATTATTTAGAACAATTTTCATTGACCCTCTCGTTTGAATTAAAATATTTATGTGTTGATTAGCTTTCCTAATTAATAAATCAATCAATTTAAATTTAACTTTCTTTCCTTTCAGATTCAAAAGAATCTTATTTACTATTGTGATGAGCCAAAAGGTCATCCCGTATATTTCTAGCTAATTCTGTGTTCCGAGGTCGTGAAAATCTCCTTCTATCTCACCTCGATTTGTGTGTGCAACCTGGGCGTGTAGCCAGGAAGCCCTTATGTGAAAAACTGATAAAAATGATAATTTTGTATTAGAAAATTTAATAAAGTTGACTTCGGTCAACATTTTTGGTAAACAGACCCGGACCCGTGATTTGACGGTCCCGGAGGGTCCGTAGGAAAATATGGGACTTGGACGTATGCCCAGAATCGAATTCCGACGTCCCAAGTCCGAGAAATGAATTTTTAAAGAAATTTTCTGAAAAATATAAAGGTTTTTGAAAATGAAATGTTATGTGAAACCTGTGGTATCGGGCCCGTATCTTAGTTTCGGAGCCCGGTACTAGTTCGATATGATTTATATGTGTTATCTGTGAAGTTTGGTATGAAACGGACTTCGTTTAGCGTGATTCGGACCTTAAATGCAAAATTTGATGTTTAAAGAAGTTTTGAGGAATTTCATTAATTTTTGGTTTGATTCGTCATTTTAGTGCTATTTTATGTGATTTGGAACCTCGAGCGAGTCCGTATTAGGTTATAGAACTTGTTTGTGCATTTTAGACGGGGTTCCGGGGGTCTCGGGTGTGTTTCGGATAGGTTCTGGGTCCATTTTCCCTATTTTTGCATTGCTGATGTTGTTTCTGGTTTCCTTCTATGTGGTTGCATAGTAGTAGCCGTGATCGCATAGTGTTTCCTTGCACCCCGCCCATTTTTCTCTTCACTGCGTTCGCATACACTGTTTGGCGATCGCACAGTGTGGTCAAGGCCATTTCTTTTTCCCTATGTGATCGCACACTTCGGCTCGCGATCGCACTGTGCATTCTTGGACAGTGGTCATTTCTCTTATATGCGATCGCATGACTTTGTTCGCGATCGCATAGTACCTTTTTGGCCAGCAGCATTTTTCTTCTACGCGATCGCATCCTTGTGTCTGCGATCGTAATGCTTTAAATCACTGGGCAGAATATAAACTTCCAAAAATCGGGGTAACCATTTTTGACATATTTTGACTTCTAGAACTCGGTTTTGAGCGATTCTTTGAGGGTTTTTCACACAAATCGAATGAGTAAGTGTTCTTCCACTAGAATTAATTATATTTCATGAATTAGTTGTTGTTTTCATCATTTAATTTGTGTTTTGGGTTGAGGGAATTGTGGGTTTTAAAAAAAAATTCTAAAATGAAAAATCATGTTTTGAAGGACCAAATGGTATCGGAATTTGATAAATTTAGTATGGTTGAACTCGTATCGGAATGGGTCATCAGGTTTTGTAAAATTTGTCAGGTTCCGAGGTGCAGGCCCTGGGTCGACTTTTGGGTCGATTTTTATAAATTTGCAAAGATTGAAACTTTATTATTCGGAATCGTTCCTTATACGTTTTATATGTATTTTGAAGTTGTTTTAGTTGATTTTGAGCCGTCTGAAGGCCTTCCCGATCGAGAAGTCTAATCTTGAGTACCGGGTTTTCGTCTTTGAGGTAAGTATCTTGCCTAACCTTGTGTGGGGGAACTACCCCTTAGGATTGAGTCTTCCTTGTTGATTGTAGTCCGAGTATGCGAGGTGACGAGTGTGTACTCGGACTAATTTACAATTAGATTGGCCTTTTAGGATTCCTAGGTTCTTATATTACCTGTGTATGATTTGTAATTGTTACATTTGAATCCTTGGTTGTTAATTTCATCCCTTCCTGTTTAAAGTAGAATTACTTGTTTTTGGATTCCTTTGTTGGCTATTTGACTTTACTTGAATTAACTGAATATTCTACTACTCTTATCATCATGCTATATTTTCTTCCTAGCCCTCCTAATTGACTATAAGTAGTGTCATCTAGCCTTATATTTAACTAGCCGTAGTTGGAACATCTATTCGTTAGAGTCAAGCATGCACGTGAGTCTTACATTATGATTTATATGACTATTCCCTTAAGTGTTACTTAGGTCTAGTTGTTAGACATTTATGTTGTTGGCATTTCCTTGATGTTGCCTATTACTGGGCCTTTGTTGAAGTTGAGTTTATTCCGTGAAGTTAATGTTTAGGTGAGATTGGTTGTAGCTGTTTCCCTTGTCGGGATTGTGCGGTTTCTCTTATTATTCCGTTGTTGATAATGTTGTTTGCCTTGTTGACTCCCTTTCCGGGATGTTATGGTTTCTATTACCGTTTATGTTGTTGATATTGTTTTCATTGTTGACTCTTTTGCCGGGATGTTACGGTTTCTATTACCATTTATGTTGTTGATGATACTTTTTTCATTGTTGACTCCCTTGCCGGGATGGTATGATTTCTATTGTTGTTTATACTGTTGATGATTTTTTTTGCGTCGTTGACTCCCTTGCCGGGATGGTATGATTTCTATTGTTGTTTATACTGTTGATGATTTTTTTTGCGTCGTTGACTCCCTTGCCGGGATGTTGTGATTTATGGTTCTTATTGTTGATTTCCCTTGTTAAATTGTTGTTTATGTTATTTAGCACGAGGGGACATTCCGTGCCATGTTTATGTTATTTAGCACGAGGGGACATTCCGGGCCATGTTTATATTATTTAGCACGAGGGGACATTCTGTGCCATGTTATGTTATGTTAGCACGAGGGGACATTCCGTGCCATGTTTATATTATTTAGCACGAGGGGACATTCTGTGCCATGTTATGTTATGTTAGCACGAGGGGACATTCCGTGCCATGTTTATCTAATTTAGCACGAGGGAACATTTCGTGCCATGTTAATGTTATTTAGCACGAGGGGACATTCCGTGCCATGTTATGTTATGTTATGTTAGCACGAGGGTACCATCCGTGCCATGTTTATGTTATTTAGCACGAGGGGACATTTCCTGCCATGTTTATGTTATTTAGCACGATGGGACATTTCGTGCCATGTTATGTTATGTTAGCACGAGGGGACATTCCGTGCCATGTTTATGTTATTTAGCACGAGGGGACATTCCGTGCCATGTTTTGTTATGTTAGCACGAGGTGACATTCCGTGCCATGTTTATGTTATTTAGTACGAGGGGACATTATGTGCCGTGATTATGTTATTTTAGCACGAGGGGACATTCCGTGCCGCATTTATGCATTATTATTTTCGTTGCTCCTGTTCGCTATTTACTGCATTTATTGGCAAGATTTGTTATTCCTCATGTACTGCATGGCAATTTCTGAGTTACGGACTGAGTTCCAGTGGATAAATCTTGAGGAGATTTTGATAAAGGGATTTTATTGAAAAGTATTATTGAAAAAGAAATGGTTTTGAAATGATTATATTTGAATGACTTTTACATCGAAGGTATATTTGAAAAGCACTAGTCTTGCCTAAAATGATAATTGGACATCATTTATTGGGAAAGCATCTTTGGGAAGTTTCGTATTTTGAAAGAAACTATGTTTTACATAATTCTCTCTATTAAATATACTTATATCTACTTTTGGAGAAAGTATGTCTTCAAAGGAAACTCTTCCATACTAAAACGATTTTATTTGCAAAAGTTTCTCATACGAACTGTTGTTTAAAGACTTCTACCAGTTATGGATTTTAATGGCTAAGGCCCGATGTGAACAAACCGACGTGGAGTTGAGTTATTGGTGTTCTCTATTGTATTGTGTTTCCTTTCGATTCGGCTTGTTTTGCTGTCCATCTTTCTGTGTATTTTTGTGTTGCTTCGTGATTGATTTCTGTAATTTCCTTCCGCTTTATATTGTCATTGTTGTGAATTATTCTGAGAAGTTTTAGATAGATGTAACGTTCGGTCATTTCTATATTCATGTTATTTATTTTGTATACTAGTGGTGTCTTGATTAGTCCTCGTCACTACTCCACCGAGGCTAGTCTTGATACTTACTGGGCACCGTTGTGGTGTGCTCATACTGAACTTCTGCACATTTTTGTGTGCAGATCCAGGTATATATATATTGTAGTAGTTTTGTGAATGATTGCCAAGGAGACTCAAGGTAACCTGTTGCTGCGTTCGCAGGCTTCGGAGTCACCTTCTTTGTATTTATTATTCATACGCTGTTGTATTTATTTCCAAACAGACGTACTTAGAAGTTGTAGAAGATTCGTAGAGCTTATGACTTGTAATACCGATTTTGGGAAAGTTTGTATACTCTATTGAGATTCTATTTCAAGACTGTTAGTTTTCCTTTTATTTTTGTTGTTATTCAGTAATTGCTAGGCTTACCTAGTCCCTAAGACTAGGTGACATCACGATACCCAACGGAGGGAATTTGGTTCGTGACAAGGTTGCATCAGAGCTCTAGGTTCATAGGTACTACGAGTCATAAGCGAGTTTAGTAGAGTCTTGTGGATCGGTATGGAGAGGTCTGTACTTATCTTCGAGAGGCTACGGAACTATTAGGACAATTTCACTTCCTTCATTCCTATCGTGCGAGTTTATTGATCTTGAAGTTTGAAAATTATCGTTCCATTCTCTCACCGATGGTAAGGACACGAGCGGCGATTCCTAATGACGTTACCGCGAAGCAAATGTCACAAGGGTCAAAGATAGAGGCCAACGAGGAGCACGTGCCGCAACTAAGATGCCTACCAGAGCAGCCGTTGAGGAGTCACCAGTAGTTCTAGTCGGGGGCACTAGGGGTGCATGTTGCTACCCCGGACTTCAGGAGGCCTGGGCATAGTATTGAGGACAATTGGTACATTGATTTAGGCAGGGTTGATTCTAGTGCACCAGTTGCTTCACGGATCAGGGGAGGAATTCAGACTCCCGCAGCCTACACTCCAGAGCAGCGAGATCACATTGGTCAGGTACCTGTTGTCATGATAGCACGACATAAGTTTTCAGTTCAGTCGTTGTTAGGGTAGCAGCATTGGAGGAAGAATACCTTGAACTTGAGAGGTACAGGAAGTACCACCCTTCTATCTTTCAGTGGATTGGCGGAAGATGGTGCCCAGGGTTTCTGGGAGGAGTGTCACTATGTTCTTCGTACTTTGGGTAATGTGGAGACGAGTGGGATTGCTTTGTCACGTCTCAGGTTCATAGTAGTGGGTGGATCAGTAGTGGCGGCATATGAGTTGGGGTGACCTGGCCGAGTTAGCTTCACTAGCATGGATTCAGTTTTCGGAGATGCTTTGAGGGAGGTTGCACCTCAGTTCCTTCGGGATGTACGGCGCGCGGAGTTTGAGCAGTTGCGTCAGGGCGCTGTGTCACTATTGGAGCATGCCGTTAGATTCAGTGAGTGGGCCAGACATACACTACGCTTGGTTGCTTCAGTTAAGAGATGAGTCCGTAGAGTCATTTGGGAGATTCAGGCATGATATTCGGTTTAGCGGGACCCGAGAGTAAGAGTAAAATGCCTCGTTTCAGCAGGTAGTGGGGATCGCTCGCGGGTTAGAGAGCATGTGGGACCGGGAGTGAGAGGACAGACGAGATTAGGGAGAGAATTCAGGGAGGCAATGAGGCCTCGTAGATCAGAGGAATCTATTGGTCCGTATTATGGAGGCAAGGTACGACACGGTAGAAGTTTTGTGGGTCAACCAGTTCAGTTTGCATTGCCAGCTTCGCATGGGATTTCAGGTACTCATGGGTCTCAGAGGGTTTGTATTGTGTGTTTTTCCACAACCTTGACAGCAGGGAGATTGTTTTCAGTGTGGAGATATTAGCCACAGGGTGAGAGATTGTCCCAGGATTCAGGTAGGTGTGTGGTAGCAGGGTATTCAGGTGAGTAGAGGGTGCCTAAGAGGGGTAGGCCCGACCCATTGATGTGTTGCATATAGTAGGCTGGAGGCCGATGTGCTAGATATTATCACATAGGTATATTTTGATGTGTTATAGGGGGCACCGATTGTATTTCATTATAGCTCTGCTGGTCCTGACGAGTTCCCTTATTTGTTGTTTCATTTATGAGTGAGTTCCATGTTTTGCACTCCATTTTGTGTTTACTCCTGTTGGGAGATTCTATGAGTAGTAGCCCGTGTCTATCGTTGTTTTATTCATTCTTGATAATAGTGAAACTGGCATTAAGTCCTTGTTGTTCTTCGTGGTAAGCTTTATATTATTTTCTTGAGTATTTTGTTTAGGAATTGTGATTTGATACCCCATCGAGATGTGAGATCAGCTAGCGTTATGATTTTATCAGCTGAGATGAATTAGTGGAGGAATTTCAATTGGTATGATATATTTCCGTTATGTGATTCAGAGTTGAGGACGAGGTCCTCGTGATATTTGTGATTCGATATGTTTGGACCGGGCTGAGTACCGCAGTGGGAATTTTATCAGGATGGTATCCTTGTGATTTCTTCATATGCTTTGCTTCTTCCTTGTTATATTTCTTTTGGTAAGTCGGTATTGATAGAGAGTTGAGCCTATGGGCTTGTTTGATAGTTCCTTTATATGTTTCTATTTTCATATTCAGTCATTTTGTTATGTGTTTCTTTAGTTTAGTTTGCGAGATGTGTGCCCGGTGGTGTTAGTTGTGGATTGTCACGACCCAAAGTCCTAACTTAGGTCGTGATGGCGCCCAACAGCGGGGTCAGGCAAGCCAACACTCAATTACCAATGGTTCCTTCTTATTAGATTAAACATTTCAACATATACTCAGTTTTTAAAACTTAAGACATAAATCGACAAGGATAATTAGTCAGTTTTTTTATCAAAAGTGGTCAGGAGGAGGAGTGAGCCAATATATGTACAGACCTGTAATCCATAATAACTATCACGTGTGTGCCGGGAACTAGTGTCACAAGTCTTACGGGCATACTAAAAGAATATACAAAAGATATAATATACAGTCCCACTGTCTGAAAGAAACAGACGGGAAGTAAGCAAAAGAAACCCTATGGTGCTGCCAGAGATCGCCAGAAGAAAGCAGCTCACCATGAAGTCAGGTCCGTCTATAATCAAAATCGAGCTCTGGCCTGACAACCAGATGCACCAGCCTCGGAACCTGTACAATTAAGTACAGAAGTGTAGCATGAGTACAGAAATATATATGTACCCAGTGAGTATCCCGCCTAACCTCGAAGAGGTAGTGACGAGAGGTCGACTGGACACTCACTAAGGTCCAACAATATAATTTAACAGAATATGATGAAAACAGTAGGCATGTAAAGGCTGTGAAGCAGCAAATATATATATAAGGCACTGAAATCCAAGGAAGTACTAGAAATAAATAAACAACTACTACTTCACCTTCCCCCAAATATCTGTCAAATCAATGTCCATGAATTTAGTAACAAATAAATCATGCGCATACAGGATAAGGACATCCGGCCTGCGCCATAGGATAGTCGTATTTGTGCACTGCCGAGGGTCGAACGGCCCGAACCATAAGTTCACCTTACCATAAAGTACTCACATCTATGCACTGCCGAGGATCGAACGGCCCGAACCATAAGTGCATCTATGCCATAAATTAATCATCTCTATGCACTACCGAGGATCGAACAGCCCAAACCATAAGTGCATCTTCTAATCTGCCGTGGCACATGGCCCGCTCCCATAAGAGTGGGGGAAATCACACTCCGCTCGCGGAATGTAAATTGCGACGCGGTCACATGCACACACAATATTTCTTTTTAAATTACTTTTCCGTCAACAATTCCTTGCAAATTTTCTC
This sequence comes from Nicotiana paniculata, assembly GCA_005239505.1. Lineage (NCBI taxonomy): Eukaryota > Viridiplantae > Streptophyta > Magnoliopsida > Solanales > Solanaceae > Nicotiana > Nicotiana paniculata. The sequence goes on from ML323963.1 coordinate 21,408, forward strand.
AAATTCCATGATCTCAGGGAAATAAGCCGCATGTAACATTTAATTTATTAAGAATATAGTTCATTTCAAGTAAAACACAAGGCATGAGGTGGACCTAACTACCCGGACATAATAATAATAGCCACTACATACAGACTCTCGTCACTTTGTATGTACGTAGCCCCCACAATTACCACACATAGAATTTAAAATACCTATGGGGACAATTCCCCCTTACGAGGTTAGAAAGGAGACTCACCTCGCGTCGCACCTACTCCCCGGGTTAAGAATGCACCCGAAACTCCGAACTCGTCACCCAAAGGACTCGAAGCTAACCAAACATTACGTAAATATATCAAATTATACTCAAAGCATGGAATTCTCCTATTATTTAGTCAAATTCATCATTCTTGAAGAAATCCCAAAATCCAACCCCAGGCCCGCATGCTCGGATTCCGAAAATTCTCGAAAGGAACACTCACCCATAACCTAAGGATCATTAATATACGATTTTTGTATAAATTCATAGCCAATGCACGGGTAATTTTCTAAATTTTCGAAAGCCCTAGGTTACTACCCCAAATCCTTAATTCACTAATTAGGTAGTTAATATAACTAGTAATTCATGCATTAAACTAATATTAGGGTATAATTTACTTACCTTCAATAACTAGGTCCTTTGGCCCTCTTGAATGCTAAAAATCGTCCCAAGGAAGAAGAAGAAAATGAGGAAAATGAATTAAATCCCGCTATAAAAATACACTGCCCAGTGGTTTCCTCTATGCGAATGCAACCTGGGCAGTGCATTCGCGATGCCTTAAATGATTAGGCCCACATGGGCCTTCTATGCGAACACGGAGAGAGCCCTGCGAACGCGGAGGGAGCCCTGTGAACGCACAGGGTAAGGGGTAGCTGGGCTGGCCCAATGGCCGGGCTCTATGCGAATGCGGGGGAGGTGTACGAACGCACTAGGTCACGAGCCCAACCCATCACGATCGTGGTGCCTTTTATGCGAACGCACAGGGCATTCACCACCCCTGCCCAATTCCTTCTTCGCGAACGCGGTAACCCCTCCGCGAACGCGGAGAAGGAAACCAGGCCTGGAATTGCTGGTGTTTTGAAATTAGCTCCGAGGGGTCCGAAACTCACCTGAGCCCCTCGGGACACCGTCCAAAGGCACTGGCAAGTTTGTATTCATGATACGGACTCGCTCAAATTTTCGGAACGTGAAAAACAACAACGAAACTAAGAATCCGACCCCAAAACCAAATTGAATCAAACTTTGAACCTTAAATTCTAGAATTTGCTAACATGCGCCGAACCGACCTATACTACTCGGAATGACACCAAATTTTACAGGCAAGTCATAAATGATATAGCGGAACTATTCCCAATCTCAGAATTCCGTTCGGACCTCGATAACACAAAAACACGTCCCAAACCACAATTTTAACTTAAGAAAATGCTTATTTCGATATTGGGCACTGATACGCTCCTGGGTCATCCAAAACCCATTCTGAACATACGCCCAAGTCCGAAATCATCATACGAAGCTACCGGAACCGTCAAAACTCAATTTCGAGGTCGTTTGCTCAAAATATTGACCGAAATCAAACTTGGCCTTAAAGTCCAACCTAAAGGAACCAAGTGTTCCAATATAGCTCTAAACACTTCTGAATCCCGAACCACCCGCCCCTGCAAGTCATAAATCACAAGAAGCCGCTATGGGAAGTTTTATTTAGGGGAACGAGGTCCGATAACACAAAACGACCGGTCGAGTCGTTACATTCTCCACCTCTTAAACAAACGTTCGTCCTCGAACGGATCTAGAATCATACCTGAAGTGCTGAATTAGTGCGGATATCTCCTCCGCATGTCCTCCTCGGACTCCAGGTCGCTTCCTCGACTGGTTGGCCCCTCCACTGGACCTTCACTGCAGAAACTCTCTTGGACCTCAAGTGGCGATCCTTTCTGTCAATAATAGCAACTAGCTCCTCCTCGTAGCCCAACCTCTCATCCAACTGAATAGTGCTGAAATCAACCACGTGAGAGAAGTCCGCCGGTACCTCCGGAGCATGGATATATGAAAGACCGGATGAACTCCTGATAAACTGGGAGGTAATTCTAGCTCATAAGCAACCTCCCCAACTCGCCTCAACACTTCGAAGGGACCTATAAACCTCGAGCTCAGCTTGCCCTTCTTCCCAAACCTCATAATACCTTTCATCGACGAGACCTTTAACAAAACCTTGTCTCCCTCCATAAATAATACATCATGCGCCCTCTGATCTGCATAACTCTTCTGTCTGGATTGTGCTGTGCGGAGCCTCTCCTGAATCAACTTCACCCTCTCCAAAGCATCCCTCACCAGGTCGGCGCCATATAACTTAGCCTCGCCAGGCTCAAACCACTTGATAGGAGAATGGCATCGCCAACCATACAAAGCCTCAAATGGAGCCATCTCAATGCTGGAATGATAACTATTATTGTAAGCAAACTCGGCCAAAGGCAAGAACTGGTCCCACTGACCTCCGAAGTCAATCACTTATGCCTTGAGTGTGTCCTCTAATATTTGAATTGTACGCTCCGACTGGCCATCAGTCTGAGGGTGAAATGATGTGCGGAGGTCTATCTGGGTGCCTAACCCACTGTGCAATGCTCTCCATAAGTGCGAGGTGAACTGAGTACCTCGATCTGATATAATGGACACCGGCACACCGTGTAACCGGACTATCTCCCGAATGTAGATCTGGGCTAAACTCTCAGAAGTATATGTAGTAGCTACAAGAATGAAATGTGCCGATTTGGTCAATCTATCCACAATGACCCAAAACGCGTCAACCTTCCACAAAGTTCGAGGAAACCCAACCACGAAGTCCATAGTGATGCGCTCTCACTTCCACTCAGGAATGGGCATCTGCTGAAGTAGGCATCCTGGCCTCTGGTGCTCATACATAACCTGCTGGTAGTTAAGACACCTAGTCAAATACTCCACAATGTCTCTCTTCATCCGCCTCCACCAGAAATGCTGCTTCAAATAACGATATATCTTCGTAGCACTAGGATGCACAGAATACCGAGTGTGCCTCCTCTAGAATCCTCTCCCTCGGGACATCAACGTTAGGAACACATAGACGGCCCTGAAGTCTCAGAACACCATCCTCACCAATAGTAACCTCCTTGGCACCACCCTGTACCCCTGTCTCCCAAAGCTATGCTAAGTACGGATCATCGAACTGTCGGGCCTTAATCTCCCCCAATAACAAAGACTGAGCCACCACATGTGCTAAAACTCGGAGAGGCTCTAAAATATCTAATCTACAAGGCGATTAGCCAAGGACTAAATGTCCAAGGCTAGAGGTCTCTCCTCTGCTGCAATATAAACCAAACTACTCATACTCTCCGCCTTCCTGCTCAAGGCATCTGCTACCACATTTGCCTTGCCCGGATGATAAAGAATGGTGATATCATAGTCCTTCAACAACTCGAGCCATCTGCGCTGCCTCAAATTAAGATCTCTCTACTTGAACAAGTGCTGCAAGCTGCGGTGGTCTGTATAAACCTCACAGGACACCCCATACAAGTACTGCCTCCAAATCTTAAGAGCATGAACAATCTCCGCCAACTCTAAATCGTGCACAGGGTAATTCTTCATGAACCTTTAGCTGGGAGCTAAAGCATAAGCAATAACTCTCCCCTCCTGCATCAACACACATCCCAAAGCCAACACGCGAAGCGTCGCAATACACTGTATACATCCCTGAACCAGAAGACAACACCAAAACTGGTGCTGAGGTCAGTGCTGCTTTGAGCTTCTGAAAGCTCACCTCACACTCGTCAGACTATTGAAACGGGGCATTCTTTTGAGTCAATCTAGTCAATGGGGCTGCAATAGAAGAGAACCCCTCCACAAATTGGCGATAATAGCCTGCTAGGCCCAAAAAGCTCCTGATCTCTGTAGCTGAAGTAGGACGCAGCCAACTCTGAACTGCCTCGATCTTCTGAGGATCAACCTTGATACACTCTCCGGATACCACATGCCCCAGGAATGTTGCGGAATCCAACTAGAACTCACATTTGGAGAACTTAGCATATAGCTTCTGTTCCCGCAAGGTCTGGAGCACAACTCTCAAATGCTGCTCGTGCTCCTTAGGCTAGGTGAGTAAATCAAGATGTCATCAATAAAGACAATAACAAAGGAATCAATATACGGCCTGAACACCCTATTCATCAAGTCCATGAATGTTGCTGGGGCATTAGTCAAGCCAAAGGACATCACCAGGAACTCATCGTGGCCATATCTCGTACGAAAAGCAGTCTTTGGAACATCTGAGGCCCGAATCTTCAACTGATGATATCCCGATCTCAAATCAATCTTAGCAAATACCCGAGCACCCTGCAACTGGTCAACCAAATCATCAATGTGCAGCAAAGTATACTTGTTCTTAATGGTGACCTTGTTCAACTGGCGGTAATCAATACACATCTGCATGGGCCCATCCTTCTTCTTCAAGAATAGAACTAGAGCACCCCATGGCGATACATTCGGTCTGATGAACCCCTTAGCTAACAACTCCTCAAGTTGCTCCTTCAACTCCTTCGGAGCCATACGGTACAGAGGAATAGATATAGGCTGGGTGCCTGGAGCTAAATCAATGTAGAAATCAATATCACGATCCAGAGGCATGCCTGGAAGTTCTGAAGGAAATACATCAGCAAACTCTTAAACCACTGGCACTAAATCAATCATTGGGGACTCGGCGGTGGTGTCCCACACATAAGCAAGATAGGACAGACAACCCTTCTCGACCATATGTCGAGCCTTCAGGAATGAAATAACCCGGCTGGCTGCACTAACCGAGGAACCTCTCCACTCCAACCTAGGCGACTCGGGCATGGCTAAAGTAACTGTCTTGGCATGGAAATATAGCACGGCATGATAAGGAGATAGCCAATCCATGCCTAGAATAACCTCAAAATCAATCATGTCTAGTAATAAAAGGTCCACTCTGGTCTCGAACCCACAGAAGGTGACCAGACAAGACCGATAGATCCGCTCTACCACCACAGAATTGCCCCCAGGAGTGGACACATATATAGGAGAACCCAAGGACTCGCGAGGAGCATCCAGAAAATGAGAAAATAATGTTGAAACATATGAATAGGTGGATCCTGGATCAAATAATACTGAAGCCTCTCTACAACATACTAAGATAATACATGTGATCACAGCGTCTGAGGCTACTGCATCTGATATGGCCGGAATGGCATAGAATCTAGCTGGAGTACCGGAAGATTGAGCTCCACCAGAGTGAACAGGAGCTGCCTAACCTCCCCATGACTGGCCTCCACCTCTTTGACGACCCCTGCCGACCTGTCCTCCACCTCTTAGTGGCTGGACTACTAGTGCTGGACCCACCGGCTGATAACCCTGATGTACGGCCTTGCCCCAAAACTGGGACAATGCCTCCTCATATGACCTGTCTCACGACACTCATAACAACCCTTAGGTACCATAGTCTGATGCCCCGAAGAAGAACCCTGGATGGCCGGAGGGCGATGTGGGCCCTCTGGCATATCACTGAAGTAGGGGTCGGAGGATCTCTGATGACCGAGATAACCACTGGGTGAACTCTAAATGGCTGGAGGACGATAGGAACGCTCTGGCATGGCGCTGAAATGAGGCCTCACTGGAACACCTCGGGGAGGTGGTGGAGGTGCTGAATATGAAGGCATGTTGGGCTGACTACTGTTAAACTGACCTCTGCCCTTAGCTGGGGCACCTCTGAAATTTCCCGAGAATCTAGCCCTCTTGTCCTGCTGCCCCTGCTCCCTGCTCCTCGACTGATACCTCTCGATTCTGCGAGCAATGTCTACCACGAGCTGATGAGGAGTACCCATCTCCACCTCTCGGGCCATGGTGGACCTAATACCTGGGTGCAACCCAACCACAAATCTCTTCACCCTCTCTTCATCATTAGGTAGTATCATGAGTGTATGGCGAGACAACTCTGAAAATCTGGCCTCATAATCTGTCACTGACATTTGTCCCTGCTCTAGCCGCTCAAACTGATACTGCAGCTCTTCCCTCTCAGAGGGTGGGATATATCTATCTAGGAACATCTGCGTGAATTGCTCCCAAGTGACAGGAGGAGAATCTGCTGGCCTGCTGAGAATATAGGAGTGCCACCACCTACGAGCTCTGCCCTCCAACTGGAAGGTAGTGAAATCCACTTCATGGGACTCTAGTATCCTCATGTTGTGCAGTTTGTCCCTGCACCTGTCCACAAAATCCTGGGCATCCTCGCCTCGCTCACCCTCGAAGACTGGAGGGTGCAATCGAGTCCATCTATCCAATAACTTCTGTGGATCGTCGTCCGCAGCTGGTCTGGGCTCAGGTGCTGCTGCAACAAGCTGGACCCCACCCACGGGCAGTGTACCCGGAGAATGATGTAATGATGTTGTCTGGCCTGTAGCCTGGGCAGTAGGGGTCTGGAATCCCCCTCCCGCTTGAGAAGTGGTAGGATATGCTGTAAATAAACTAGCCTGGGACATAGTGTCCATAAATCTCATCATACGGCCCATGACTGCCTGGAAGCCTAGCGCCAACATGAAGTATACTGGAGAAGGATCTGCTAGAGGCACCTCGTCTTGCTCCTCTATAATAGGGTCCTCTGGTGGTAGAACTAGAATAGCTCTGGGATGCCCGCATCCCCTACCTCGGGCTGGTGCCCTCCCCCGGCCTCTGCCGCAGCCTCGGACAACGAGGGTAGCAGCCCCTCCCGGGTCTGGAGCATCAGATGTATGCATCCTCACCATCTGTGAGAGAATAGAAGAATGAGATTCAGTAAACCGTCGACTGCACGACTGAATAAGAACAACAAGAGGTTTCCTAACACCCTATAGCCTCTGGAAGATAAGTACAGACGTCTCTGTACCGATCCACAAGACTCTACTAGGTTCGCATGACTCATGAGACTTACGTGAACCTCATACCCTGTTTTCACGACCCAAAGTCCTAACTTAGGTCGTGATGGTGCCCAACAGCGGGGTCAGGCAAGCCAACACTCAATTACCAATGGTTCCTTCTTATTAGATTAAACATTTCAACATATACTCAGTTTTTAAAACATAAGACATAAATCGACAAGGATAATTAGTCAGTTTTTTTTTTATCAAAATTGGTCATGCGGAAACGTGAGCTAATATATGTACAGACCTGTAATCCATAATAACTATCACGTGTGTGCCAGGAACTAGTGTCACAAGTCATACGGGCATACTAACAGAATATACAAAAGATATAATATACAGTCCCACTGTCTAAAAGAAATAGACGAGAAGTAAGCAAAAGAAACCCCATGGTGCTGCCTGAGATCGCCAGGAGAAAGCAGCTCACCATGAAGTCAGGTCCGTCTATAATCAGAATCGAGCTCCGATCTGACTACCAGATGCACCAGCCTCGGAACCTGTACAATTAAGTACAGAAGTGTAGCATGAGTAATAAAATATATATGTACCCAGTGAGTATCCTGCCTAACCTCGAAGAGGTAGTGACGAGAGGTCGACTGGACACTCACTAAGGTCCAACAATATAATTTAACAGAATATGATGAAAACAGTAGGCATGTAAAGGCAGTGAAACAACAAATATATATAAGGTACTGAAATCCAAGGAAGTACTAGAAATAAATAAACAACTACTACTTCACCTTCCCCCAAATATCTGTCAAATCAATGTCCATGAATTTAGTAACAAATAAATCATGTGCATACAGGATAAGGACAACCGGCCTGAGCCATAGGATAGTCGTATTTGTGCACTGTCGAGGGTCGAACGGCCCGAACCATAAGTTCACCTTACCATAAAGTACTCACATCTATGCACTGCCGAGGATCGAACGGCCCGAACCATAAGTGCATCTATGCCATAAAATAATCATCTCTATGCACTGCCGAGGATCGAATGGCCCAAACCATAAGTGCATCTTCTAATCCGTCGTGGCGCATGGCCCGCTCCCATAAGAGTGGGGAAGATCACACTCCGCTCGCGGAATGTAAATTACGACGCGGTCACATGCACACACAATATTCCTTTTTAAATTACTTTTCCATAAACAATTCCTTGTAAATTTTCTCAAATTCCATGATCTCAGGGAAATAAGCCGCATGTAACATTTAATTTATTAAGCATATAATTCATTTCAAGTAAAACACAAGGCATGAGGTGGACCTAACTACCCGGACATAATAATAATAGCCGCTACATACGGAATCTCGTCACTTTTTACGTACGTAGCACCCACAATTATCACACATAGCATTTAAAATACCTATGGGGACAATTCCCCCTTACGAGGTTATAAAGAAGACTCACCTCGCGTCGCACCTACTCCCCGGGTTAAGAATGCACCCGAAACTCCGAACTCGTTACCCAAAGTACTCGAAGCTATCCAAACGTTACGTAAATATATTAAATTATACTCAAAGCATGGAATTCTCCTATTATTTAGTCAAATTCATCATTCTTGAAAAAATCCAAAAATCCAACCCCAGGCCCGCATGCTCGGATTCCGAAAATTCTCGAAAGGAACACTCACCCATAACCTAAGGATCGTTAATATATGATTTTTGTATAAATTCATAGCCAATGCACGGGTAATTTTCTAAATTTTCAAAAGCCCTAGGTTAGTCCCCAAATCCTTAATTCACTAATTAGGTAGTTAATTTAACTAGTAATTCATGCATTAAACGAAGATTAAGGTAGAATTTACTTACCTTCAATAACTAGGTCGTTTGCCCCTCTTGAATGCTAAAAATCGTCCCAAGGAAGAATAAGAAAATGAGGAAAATGAATTAAATCCCGCTATAAAAACATACTGCCCAGTGGTTTCCTCTATGCGAACGCAACCTGGCAGTGCGTTCGCGATGCCTTAAATGACCAGGCCTACATGGGCCTTCAATGCGAACGCGGAGGGAGCCCTGCAAACTCGGAGGGAGCCCTGCGAACGCGGAGGGAGCACTGCGAACACACAGGGTAAGAGGTAGCTGGGCTAGCCCAATGGTCGGGCTCTATGCGAACGCGGGGGAGGTGTACGAACGCACTGGGTCAGGAGCCCAACCCATCACGATCGTGGTGCCTTTTGTGCGAACGCACAGAGAATTCACCACCCCTACCCAATTCCTTCTTCACGAACGCGGTAACCCCTTCGTGAACGCAGAGAAGGAAACCAGGCCTGGAATTTCTGGTGTTTTGAAATTAGCTCCTAGGGGTACGAAACTCACTCGAGCCCCTAGGGAACCCGTCCAAAGGCACTGGCAAGTCTGTATTCATGATACGGACTCGCTTAAAATTTCGTAACATGAAAAACAACAACAAAACTAAGAATCCGACCCCAAAACCAAATTGAATCCAACTTTGAACCTTAAGTTCTAGAATTTGCTAACAATGCGCCGAACCGACCTATACTACTCGGAATGATACCAAATTTTGCAGGCAAGTCATAAATGACATAACGGAACAATTTCCAATCTCGGAATTTCGTTCGGACCTCAACAACACAAAAACACGTCCCAAACCATAAAGTACTCACATCTATGCACTGCCGAGGATCGAACGGCCCGAACCATAAGTGCATCTATGCCATAAAGTAATCATCTCTATGCACTGCCGAGGATCGAACGGCCCGAACCATAAGTGCATCTTCTAATCGGACGTGTCATACGGCCCGTTCCCATAAGAGTGGGGGAAATCACACTCCGCTCGCGGAATGTAAATTGCGACGCGGTCACATGCACACACAATATTCCTTTTTAAATTACTTTTCCGTAAACAATTCCTGGCAAATTTTCTCAAATTCCATGATCTCATGGAAATAAGCCGCATGTAACATTTAATTTATTAAGCATATAGTTCATTTCAAGTAAAACACAAGGCATGAGGTGGACCTAACTACCCGGACATAATAATAATAGCCGCTACGTACGGACTCTCGTCACTTTGTACGTACGTAGCCCCCACAATTATCACACATAGCATTTAAAACACCTACGGGGACAATTCCCCCTTACGAGGTTAGAAAGGAGACTCACCTCGCGTCGCACCGGGTCAAGAATGCGCCCGAAACTCCGAACTCGTAACCCAAAGGACTCGAAGCTAACCAAACGTTACGTAAATATATCAAATTATACTCAAAGCATGGAATTCTCCTATTATTTAATCAACTTTTTGTATAAATTCGTAGCCAATGCACGGGTGATTTTCTAAATTTTCAAAAGCCCTAGGTTACTACCTCAAATCTTTAATTTTCACTAATTAGGTAGTTAATTTAACTAGTAATTCATGCATTAAACTAATATTAGGGTAGAATTTACTTACCTTCAATAACTAGGTCGTTTTCCCCTCTTGAATGCCAAAAATTGTCCAAAGGAAGAAGAAGAAAATGAGGAAAATGAATTAAATCCCTATATAAAAACACACTGCCCAGTGGTTTCCTCTATGGGAACGCAGCCTGGGCAGTGCTTTGGTGATTCCTTAAATGACCAGGCCCACATGGGTCTTCTATACGAACGCGGAGGGAGCCCTGCGAATGCACAGGGTAAGGGGTAGCTGGGCTGGTCCAATGGTCGGGCTCTATGCGAACGCGGGGAAGGTGTGCAAACACACTGGGTCAGGAGCCCAACCCATCACGATCGTGGTGCCTTTTGTGCGTACACAGGGCATTCACCACCCCTGCCCATTTCTTTCTTCGCGAACGCAGTAACCCCTCTGCGAACGCGGAGAAGGAAACCAGACCTGGAATTTCTAGTGTTTTGAAATTAGCCCCTAAGGGTCCGAAACTCACCCGAGCCCCTCGGGACCCCGTCCAAAGGCACTGGAAAGTCTGTATTCTTGATATGGACTCGCTCAAATTTTTAGAACATGAAAAACAACAACGAAACAAAGAATCCGACCCCAAAACCAAATTGAATCAAACTTTGAACCTTAAGTTCTAGAATTTGCTAACAATGCGCCGAACCGATCTATACTACTCGGAATGACACCAAATTTTGCAGGCAAGTCATAAATGACATAACGGAACTATTCCCGGTCTTGGAATTCCATTTGGACCTCGATAACACAAAAACACGCCCCAAACCACAATATTAACTTAAGGAAATTCTTATTTCGATATTGGGCGCGGAAATGCTCCTGGGTCATCCAAAACCCATTCCAAACATACGCCCAAGTCCAAAATCATCATACGAAGCTACTGGAACTGTCGAAACTCGATTCCGAGGTCGTTTGCTCAAAATATTGACCGAAGTCAAACTTGGCCTTAAAGGCCAACCTGAAGGAACCAAGTGTTCCAATATTGCTCTAAACACTTGTGAATCTCGGACCACCCGCCCCCGCAAGTAATAAATCACAATTAGCCACTATGGGAAGTTTCATTTAGGGGAACGGGGTCCGATAACGCAAAACGACCGGTTGGGTCATTACATGGCTGGTGACTCGGATGTTTAATACTGAAGTCTTAGTGTTCATTGCATCATTATCTGTGTTATGGGGTTTGGAAAATAGAGTTACTTCAGATGTGGGGCTAATTTCCAATGTCGAGTTAGTTTCGGGTAGCTATTGTGATCAAAAGTGTTATATGAGCCTATGTGTGATGTACTATATTGCGTGGTCGTGCCTTGTGGGTGTAGTCATGAGTTGATGCAGCTGAATGAGGCTAATGCCAGATATGGATTTAGAATCGGGTCTTTTGTAAATGAGTAGAGGGTGAGAAGTAGAGGTATGAGTCTTATCGATGGATCTGAAGGCGATATTGTGGTTGTGATTGTATCATCAAGCTTATGAGGGTTTGGGTGACGTGGGATCACCCGTGGGTGTGTGTTAGAAGTGTACCATCAGTGATTGGATGAGTTCAAGGTGAATCTTGGCACGTTCGAGGACGAACGTTTGTTTAAGAGGGGGAGGATGTGATGACCCAAAAGTTCATCCCGTATATTTCTAGCTAATTCTGTGTTCCGAGGTCGTGAAAACCTCCTTCTATCTCACCTCGATTTGCGTGCACATCCCAGGCGTGTAGCCGGGAATCCCTTATGTGAAAAACTGATAAAAATGATAATTTTCTATTAGAAAATTTAATAAAGTTAACTTCGGTCAACGTTTTTGGTAAACGTACCCGGACCCGTGATTTGATGGTCCCAGAGGGTCCGTAGAAAAATATGGGAGTTGGGCGTATGCCCGGAATTGAATTCCGATGTCCCAAGTCCGAGAAATGAATTTTTAAAGAAAATTATTTTCTGAAAAATATAAAGGTTTTTGAAAATGAAATGTTCTGTGAAACCTGTGGTATCGGGCCCGTATCTTGGTTCCGGAGCCCGGTATAGGCTCGATATGATTTATATGTGTTATCTGTGAAGTTTGGTATGAAACGGACTTCGTTTGGCGTGATTCGGACCTTAAATGCAAAATTTGATGTTTAAGAAGTTTTGAGGAATTTCATTGATTTTTGGTTTGATTCATCGTTTTAGTGCTATTTGATGTGATTTGGAACCTCGAGCGAGTTCGTATTAGGTTATAGGACTTGTTTGTGCATTTAGATGGGGTCCCGGGGGCCTTGTGTGTGTTTCGGATAGATTTCGAGTCCATTTTTTCTATTTTTTCACTGTTGATGATGTTTCTGGTTTCCTTCTATGCGATCGCATAGTAGTAGCCACGATCGCATCGTGTTCCCTTGCACCCACCCATTTTTCTCTTCACTGCATTCGCATACACTGTTTCGCGATCGCACAGTGTGGTCAAGGCCATTTCTTTTTCCCTATGCGATCGCACACTTCGGCTCGCGATCGCACTGTGCATTCTTGGACAGTGGTCATTTCCCTTATATGCGATCGCATGACTTTGTTGACGATCGCATAGTACCTTTTTGGCCAGAAGCATTTTTCTTCTATGCGATCGCATCCTTGTGTCCGCGATCGCAATGCTTTAAATCACTGGGCAGAATATAAACTTTCAAAAATCGAGGTTTCACCATTTTGGACATATTTTGACTTCTAGAACTCGGTTTTGGGCGATTCTTTGAGGGTTTTTCACAAAAATCGAATGGGTAAATGTTCCTCCACTAGAATTAATTATATTTCACAAATTAGTTCTTGTTTTCGTCATTTAATTTGTGTTTTGGGTTGAGGGAATTGTGGGTTTTGAAAGAAAATTTCTAAAATGAAAAATCATGTTTTGAAGGACCAAATGGTATCGGAACTTGATAAATTTAGTATGGTTGAACTCGCATCAGTATGGGTAATCGGATTTTTTAAAATTTGTCGGGTTCCGAGGTGCGGGCCTGGGGGTCGACTTTTGGGTCAATTTTTATAAATTTACAAAGATTGAAACTTTATTATTCGGAATCGTTCCTTATACGTTTTGTATGTATTTTGAAGTTGTTTTAGTTGATTTTGAGCCGTTCGGAGGCCTTCCCTCCCGAGAAGTCTAATTTTGGGTACCGGGTTGTCGTCTTTGAGGTAAGTATCTTGCCTAACCTTGTGTGGGGAAGCTACCCCTTAGGGTTGAGTCTTCCTTGTTGATTGTAGTTCGAGTATGCGAGATAACGAGTGTGTACCCGGACTTATTTGCAATTAGATTGGCCTTTTAAGATTCCTAGGTTCTTATATTACCTGTGTATGATTTGTAATTGTTACATTTGAATCCTTGGTTGTTAATTTCATCCCTTGCTGTTTAAATTAGAATTACTTGTTTTTGGATTCCTTCGTTGGCTATTTGACTTTACTTGACTTAACTGAATATTCTACTTCTCTTATCATCATGCTATATTTTCTTCCTAGCTTGCCTAATTGACTATAATTAGTGTCATCTAGCCTTATAGTTGACTAGTCGTAGTTGGAACATCTATTCGTTGGAGTCAAGCATGCACATGAGTCTTACAGTATGATTTATATGATTGTTCCCTTAAGTGCTACTTAGGTATAGTTGTTAGACATTTATGTTATTGGCATTTCCTTGATGTTGCCTATTACTGGGCCTTTGTCGAAGTTGAGTTTATTCCGTGAAGTTAACTGTTTAGGTGAGATTGGTTATAGTTGTTTCCCTTGTCGGGATTGTGTGGTTTCTCTTATTATTCTGTTGTTGATGATGTTGTTTGCCTTGTTGACTCCCTTGCCGGGATGTTATGGTTTCAATTACCGTTTATGCTGTTGATATTATTTTCATTGTTGACTCCCTTGCTGGAATGTTACGGTTTCTATTACCGTTTATGCTGTTGATGATATTGTTTTCATTGTTGACTCACTTTCCGGGATGGTATGATTTCTATTATTGTTTATATTGTTGATGATATTGTTTGCGTAGTTGACTCCCTTGCCGGGATATTGTGATTTATGGTTCTTATTGTTGATTTCCCTTGTTAAATTGTTGTTTATGTTATTTAGCACGAGGGGACATTATGTGCCATGTTTATGTTATTTAGGACGAGGGGACATTTCGTGCCATGTTTATGTTAATTAGCACGAGGGGACATTCCGTTCCATGTTATGTTATGTTAGCACGAGGGGATATTTCGTGCCATGTTTATGTTATTTAGCACAAGGGGACATTTCGTGCCATGTTTATGTTATTTAGCATGAGGGGAAATTTCGTGCCATGTTATGTTATGTTAGCACGAGGGGACATTCCGTGCCATGTTTATGCTTTTTAGCACGAGGGTACATTCCGTGCCATGTTTATGTTATTTAGCACGAGGGGACATTATGTGTCATGTTATGTTATGTTAGCACGAGCGGACATTCTGTGCCATGTTTATGTTATTTAGCACGAGGGGACATTCCGTGCCATGTTTATGTTATTTAGCACGAGGGGACATTTCGTGCCATGTTATATTATGTTAGCATGAGGGGACATTCCGTGCCATGTTTATGTTATTTAGCACGAGGGGACATTTCGTGCCGTGTTTATGTTATTTTAGCACGAGGGGACATTTTGTGTCGTATTTATGCATTATTATTTCCGTTTTTCTTGTTTGCTATTTACTGCATTTATTGGCAAGATTTGATATTTCTCATGTGCTGCATGGCAATTTCTGAGTTACGGACTGTATTCCGGTGGATAAATCTTGAGGATATTTTGATCAAGGGATTTTATTGAAAAGTATTATTGAAAAAGCAATGGTTTTGAAATGATTATATTTGAATGACTTTTACATCGAAGGTATATTTGAAAAGCACTAGTCTTGCCTAAAATGATAATTGGATGTCATTTATTGGGAAAGCATCTTTGGGAAGTTTCGTATTTTAAAAGAAACTATGTTTTACGTAATTCTCTCTATTAAATATAATTATTGTCACGACCCAAAATCTACTAAGGTCGTGATAGCGCCGGACACCACCGTCAGGCAAGCCAATCATTAATTAGTTGAAATAAATTCATGTTAACATCTTTTCTAAAATCGTAAACTTTCACTTACAATTTATAATAGCGAATAAAAATTTATCAAATAAATATGACAGGTAAACAATTCCCTTTATTAAATTGAATCCCAAACACATCCCAGAACCCGGTGTCACAAGTGCATGAGCAAATTCTAAGAATTTTACAATTTCTACAAAGCTTGTCCGAAATACAATTGGACAAGGAAATTAAAATAAAATAATTCAATACGAGGGAGACTCTGTGAGCTGCGGATCATCTCCGGATAATGCAGCTCTCCTAACTCTCTAAACCAGCCACATCGCTATGGTACATGTGCAATAAAAATGCACAGCAAGTGTAGCGTGAGTACAAAAACAACGTGTACTCAGTAAGTCGCCCACCTAACCTCAGAGAGGTAGTGACGAGAGGTCGAATTAGACACTCACTAAGGTCCAACAAATTAATTTAGCACAATATGATATGAGTAATAGGCATACGAGGATGATAAAACGGTAAGCATTACGGATAACTGTAATTCAAATAAATACTGAAAGTAAATAAACAGTTACTACTCCCTCATTTTCCCCCAAATATCTTGTCACTTCAAAATCTATGAAAAATATTTAACAATTTATCATTCGCATATGGGATAAGGACAACCGGCTTGAGCCATCATAATAATCATCTTTGTGAACTGCCGAGGGTCGAATGGCCTGAACCATAATATTTCTTTCAATCTCGCCGTGGCGTACGGACCGCTCCTATGAGAGTGGGGGAAATAACACTCCACTCGCGGAATGTATATTGCGAAGCGGTCACATGCAGTCATGCACAATCAACAGTCCACCCCGACTACATCGGGAAAACAAATACTCAAGTAAATGACAAATTTCTCTTTTAAAAATCACAAAAATTAGTATTTAAATCTTTTCTCGAAATTCATTTGAAAAGTTTAATAATATTCAATAATATAACCTTATCCGAAATACAGTTATCCACGGAGGAGTCAATTCTCTTTCTAAGTGATTAAGAAGGTACACTCTAGCCTTCGTAG
>ML323967.1:0-91225 GCA_005239505.1 Nicotiana paniculata
ATGCTCTTAAGATTTAGAGGCACTACTTGTATGGAGTGTCCTGTGAGGTTTATACAGACCACAATATCTTGCAACACTTGTTCAAGCAGAAGGATCTTAATTTGAGGCAGCACAGATGGCTTGAGTTGTTGAAGGATTATGATATCACCATTCTTTATCACCCGGGCAAGGCAAATGTGGCAGCAGATGCTTTGAGCAGGAAGACGGAGAGTATGGGTAGCTTGGATTATATTGCAGAAGAGGAGAGACCTCTAGCCTTGGACAGTTAGTCCTTGGATAATCGCCTGGTGAGATTAGACCTTTCAGAGCCTCGTCGAGTTCTTGCACATGAGGTTTCTCAGTCTTCGTTATTGGGGGAGATTAAGGCTCGGCAGTATGATGATTCGTGTTTGGCTGAGCTACGAGAGACAGTGGTTCAGGGCAGGGCCAAGGAGATTATTATTAGAGAGGATGGTGTTCTGAGACTTCAGGGCTGCTTATGTGTTCCTAAGGTTGATGGCCTGAGGGAGAGGATTCTAGAGGAGGCACACAATTCTCGGTATTCTGTTCATCCTGGTGCTACGAAGAAGTATCGTGATTTGAATCAGCATTACTGGTGGAGGTGAATGAAGAAGGACATTGTGGAGTATGTGGCTAGGTGTCTTAATTGCCAGCAGGTGAAGTGTGAGCACCAGAGGCCAGGAGGCCTACTTCAGCAGATGCCCATTCCTGAGTGGAGATGGGAGCGAGCGCATCACTATGGACTTCGTGGTTGGGTTGCCTCAGATTTTGGGGGAAGGTTGACGCGGTTTGGGTAATTGTATATAGATTGACCAAATCGGCGCATTTCATTCCAGTAGCTACTACTTATACTTCTGAGAAGTTGGCCCAGATCTACATTCGGCAGATAGTCCGGTTGTATGGTTTACCAGTTTCCATTATATCAGATCGAGGTCCTCAGTTCACCTCGCACTTGTGGAGAGAATTACATAGTGAGAGGGTACCCAGATAGATCTCAGCACATCATTTCATCCTCAGACTGATGGTCAGTCGGAGCATACAATTCAGATATTGGAGGACATGCTCAGGGCATGTGTGATTGACTTCGGAGGTCAGTGGGAACAGTTCTTGCCTTTGGCCAATTTTGCTTACAATAATAGTTATCAGTCCAGCATTGAGATGGACCTATTTGAGGCTTTGTATGGTCGGCGATGTCGTTCTCCTATCGGGTGGTTTGAGCTTGGCGAGGCTAAGTTATATGGCACCGACCTGGTGAGGGATGCTTTGGAGAAAGTGAAGTTGATTTAGGAGAGGCTCCGCACATCACAGTCCAGGCAGAAGAGTTACGCGAATCAGAGGTCGCGCGATGTATCATTTATGGAGGGAGATAGGATCCTATTAGAAGTCTCGCCCATGAAAGGTATTATGAGGTTTGGGAAGAAGGGAAAGCTGAGCCCGAGGTTTATAGGTCCCTTCGAAGTGTTAAGGCGAGTTAGGGAGGTTGCTTATGAGCTGGCCTTACCTCCCAGTTTATCAGGAGTTCATCCAGTTTTTCATGTATCCATGCTCCGGAAGTACCACGTCGATTTCTCTCACGTGGTTGATTTCAGCACTATTCACTTGGATGAGAGGTTGGGCTACGAGAAGGAGCCAATTGCTATTATTGATAGACAGGACCGCCAGTTGAGGTCCAAGAGAGTTTCTGCCGTAAAGGTCCAGTGGAAGGGCCAACCAGTCGAGGAGGCGACCTAGGAGCTCGAGGAGGACATGCAGAGCAGATATCCACACTTATTCAGCACTCCAGGTATGATTCTAGACCCGTTCAAGGACGAACGTTTGTTTAAGAGGTGGAGAATGTAACGACCTGATCGGTCATTTTGCATTATCGGACCCCGTTCCCCTAAATGAAACTTCCCATAGCGGCTTATTATAATTTATGACTTGCGGGGACTGGTGGTCCGGTATTCAGAGGTGTTTAGAGTGCTATAGGAATATTTGGTTCCTTAAGGTTGGCCTTTAAGGCCAAGTTTGACTTCGGTCAACATTTTTAGTAAACGACCTCAGAATCGAGTTTCGACGATTCCGGTAGCTTTGTATGATGATTCCGGACCTAGGCATATGTTCGGAATAGGTTTCTGATGATCCGGGAGCGTTTCGGTGCCCAATATTAAAATAAGAGTTCCTTAAGTTCCTATTATGGTTTGGGACGTGTTTTTGCGATATCGAGGTCCGAACGAAATTCTAAGACTGGGAATAGTTTCTTTATGTCATTTATGACTTGCCTGCAAAATTTGGTGTCATTCCGAGTAGTATAAGTCATTTCGGCGCGTTGTTAGTGAAGTCTAGAAAACTTAAAGTTCCTAAGTTTGGTTCTAGGGGTTTTGAGGTGTGATTTTGAGTTTTAGCATTGTTTTGGGTGTTCCGAAGGCTCGAGCGAGTCCGTATTATGATTTGGGACTCGTTGGTATATTTGGACGGGGGCTCGGGTGGGCCCAGGTGCCTCTCGGACACCACACGAGGCTAAAAACCAGCTGCATCAGCTGCTGGTGCACCTGTTCTGGTGTGACCGCAGGTGCAGTTGCCCAGTCGCAAGTGCGAGACCGCAGGCGCAGGTGCGACCCCCAGTGGTCAGTCCAATTCTCGCAGGTGCAGACAAAATTCTGCAGGAGCGGAGCCGCAGGTGCGGTCTGCACTCCGCAGGTGCGGTCTCCACTCCGCAGGTGCGGGCCCAGGCTCCCTAGTCCATGTCCGCAGGTGCGAGCCTTGCTCGCAGGTGCGGTCCTCGAGCCGCAGGTGCGGAAACGCTGTTCAGATACTGTGTTTTTATACACGGGAATTAACTCATTTCCCTTATCTTCTTCTTCTTCTTCCTTAGGGAGATTTCCACTATTTTAGAGGGGCAAACAACCTGGTTATTGAAGGTAAGTAAATTCTACTCTAATATTAGCTTCATGCATGGAATACTGCTTAATTAACTACCAATATTAGTGGAAATTCTAGAATGGGGTAATAATCCTCGGGCTTTCGATACTTTGAGAATTTACCCGTGAATTAGCGATGAAATCAGGTAGAAATCGTATATTAATGATCCTTAGGCTATGGGTGAGTGTTTCCTTCGAGAATTTTTGGAATCCGAGCATGTGGGCCCGGGGTTGGATTTTAGAATTTCTTCAAGAATGGGAAATTTACTAAATGAGTAGGAGAATTTCCATATTCTTAGAATAAATTAATGAATTTGTGTAACATTTGGCTAGTTTCGAGTCCTCGGGTGTAGAGTTCGGAGTTTCGGGCGCGTTCTTGGTCCGGGGGGTAGGTTTGGCACGAGGTGAGTCTCCTTTCTAACCTTATAAAGGGGAATTGTCCCCATAGGTTATTATAAATAATTGCATGTCCTTATTTGCGGGGGCTACGCACGCACGAAGTGACGAGAGTCCGTGCGTAGCTACTACTATGTTATGTTGGGTAGTTCTAGGACTCACGAGCATGCTTATATGTGCCTTACATGTATTCCTAAACGTATCTTGAATTGCTTATTATCCCTGATTTGGCATGAGAATATTAGGAAGTTGTGGTCCGTGATATATTCCTTAGGTTCTTGCCTTAAAGAATAATCTCTGATAATTCCCTAAAAATTGATAATTTTATCTATGTATGCGGCACCGCGTCACATGTATGATTTGTGAGCGGATTAGCCCTACTATTATGTCAACCGCGTCGCATGTTCGATTCGCGAGCGGGGTAATAGATGGATCTTTGTTCGAGCCGTTCGACCCTCGGCAGTGCACATTTATTTTTTCACGACGTTTCGGTCGTACATGTCCGGCCTTTTATGTGCTGTATGATTCACTGGGAATTTTTTGTAATTATACAAACTGGTTCATGTTAATAAGGGAATTTAGTACATTATGTGTTAGGGAAATTTTACATGCAAAGGTAAATACAACTATACTTGATGATATATCTCCTTGTGAATTTCTACGACTGTTATGCCTCCCTAGTTCCTATTAAATCATGTTATTTAGAAATTTTGACCCTAGTAAGTATCACGTCTACCTATTGTCACTACCTCTTCGAGGTTATGCGGGATACTCACTGGGTTCATATTTGTTTATGTACTCATGTTGCACTTCTGTACTTAATTGTACAGGTTCTGAGGCTGGTGCATCTGGTTATCAGAGCGGATCTCGATTTTGATCTCAGTTGGACCCGACTTCACGGTGAGCTGCTTCTCCTGACGATCCTCGGCAGCACCTTGGAGTTTTTTTTTGCTTATTTCCCGTCTATTCCTTTCAGACAGTGGGATGGTATATCATGTTTTGTATATTCGGTTAGTATGCCCGTAGGACTTGTGACACCAGTTCCTGGCACACACATAGTTGTTATTTTGGTTTACGAGCATGTATATATACATATTGACTCATTCCTTATCATGATTGTTTTGATTAAAACTGGCTAATTATTTTTGTCAAATCATGTTTTAACTTTTAAAAACTGAGTATATTTTAAAGTGTTTAAACTAATAAGAAGGAACCTTTAGTAAATTAAGAGTCGGCTTGCCTGACCCCACTGTTGGGCGCCATCACGACCTCAGTTAGGATTTTGGGTCGTGATAATTATGGTCTAATTTAGTAGCTCGCCTAACATGGCAAGCTAATCTCTCTATTTTCGGACCGAATCCGGTTCGAACCTTCCTCTTTTCTCATCTGTGTTCGTCTTTCCTCTCTCTATGTACGAATCTCTGAGATTTTTCTCTGTTCTCATTTACTCTAAATATTAGGGTTTATATCTTTTAAAGATCTGTTTATATTTTTTATTATTATTTGTTTAAAACGTCTTTTATATTCCTATATGTCTGTTCCTTTGTGATTTTTCGTTAAAAACTTTGCCTAATTTATTTGCCCTAAAATAAGGGCTCAGATCTTGCTAGGAAATGTTAAGATTTGTTTTGGTTGATTATCTCAACCTTCCATGTATCTTCCTTCTATTTTTCATGTTTGTCTACCTAAATTATTGGCCCTAAATTAGGGCTCAAAACTATTAAAGGTTCTTATATTTTTGATTTCTTCCTCAGTATCTGTCTATGTGCATTCTGACTAATTTTATTTTATGGTTTCAATTATTATTCTGTTTTCATTTACTGATGCTATGGTTACTCGCTTTAGTTAGACTTGTTTGATAATTGACTTGCCTTAATAGTGTTCCGAACTCTTCCTTAAACAATGTGATTGATTGTTTCCATATTTGCATACCCTAGTTTAAGGCTATTTAAACCCTTTCGCTTTTTCCCTTTTTCCCTTTAGACAAACTCGAAAATCATTAACCTCACTAGACTTAACTCTATTATGTTATTATTCTTATTATACATTGTGGTCTTGGCCAGCTGAAAGTCAAGGCCATTAAGTTCTTGGCTTTGCTTCTCATTGTTGATTCAGAACACTGTGGTTTTTATATTTTCTTGAACTTCTCATTTAACTGGTGATTTTTGTACCCTTGCTGTTTTTTCTTATGTATATGTGGCTTGTGTCTATGATCCAATGTGCTTAAGTTTATTTTATTTTAAGCATGATTCTGTCAATTTGACGTTTGTTTGAGTCTCTTTAGTTCTCTAATTAATATTGATAGTTCCGAGACTGTTCATGCTTGTTTTGAATAATATGAATCCTCTTAAGTGTTTTATCTTAATTCCTTCTAAAAATGCTTCCTGTATGCATCTTTGTAAGCATTTGCATGGAATCTTCTAAAGTAATCTCTTATGTTAACACTAGAATACCCATAGGTGATATCGACAAGTTCACCTGTTCTAAGTCTTTGAAATGTTTGCCTTGATGTGTTCGAATCAATCTAAGGCCTTTCTGTCACTTATGTGACCTGATAATGTGTCTTTTTAGCATGTCTTTAGTTCATTTTATTCCATACTCTTTCAAGTGATTGTTTGTCTCTAGGGTACTTATCAAATTTATGGTTTCTACCATGTCTAAATGTTGTTTGTTTCCTGATATGAGTAAACATGGATTGTCCTTAATACTGGCCTGTACACTTATCATAATTGGACCTTTCAGGTTTTAACTTGTTAAGTATTATGCATTTGTGCATGAAGAACTTTGTAAATCTTGCCAATTTGTTTTCCTAACTCTTTCAATATAATTCTACCTATGTCTCTAAGTCTTGTTGACCTTTTTGATCAACTGCGCTATGTTTTTTGAACTCTGCTATGTTTGCTTCCTAAAATCAAGTATGTCTCTTCAAATTCTGTCCCTCAGCAATTTTCTACTCTTTTATGGGTGTTGCCTATGCTACCCTGAATTCCCATTCTTAGGCCATTTAGGTTCTGTCATTGACCTCCCCAGTATGAGCACTGCTCGGAGTCCCCGTGAGACCCTTGTGAACTCTGACACATTGGGGTTTGGTTTCTAATCTCCCTCGAACTGTTTCTAACCATTTTCTCTTGTGTGAGCACTGCCCTGAGTTCTTGAAGCCCTTGGGAACTCTGACACACTAGATATTTGGGTTTTGTGTGCTATAGGTGAATCATTCACCACTAATTATTGTGTATCTATGAATATGAGCCTTGGAGCTGTTACGGGTTGAAGGCCCGGGCTGTCCAGGTGTATTTGGTCCTGTTGTAGGCTTTCTTTTGTTTTACTTATCTTTTGTAATTCATTAACTTTCGTCTGTAATATTTTGTAATAACAATTCCGGGTATTAGTAAAATTGGGAAGGGGTCCTTATTTTCATTCGCAAAGTTGGGTAGAAATCCTGCCTATAGGTTCTCTACTGTGCTGTTGGCCTTGCCTATAAGTTCCATATTATGTTGTTGAAGCCGTATGTACAAATCCTGCCAATAGGTTCCATATTGTGTTTACATGCTAGAAATCCTGCCTATCGGACTAATGCTGCGATATGTTAAAAATCATGCTTTAGGTGTATCAATTTGTCCAGTAATTATGTGTTAGCAACCATAGGATCAATACTTGGTTTAATTATGTGTGCAAATTCTTGCTCGTATATTGTTTAGCTGTAGAAAGCATGCCTATAGGGTTTTAAATCAGTTTAATTGTGGAAATCATGTTTATAGGTTTTTAAAATCAATTTAATTGTAGAAATCATGCCTATAGTGTTTAAAACCAGTTTTAATTACAGATATCATGCCTATAGGGTTAAAAATAGTTTCAATTATTGTTCCACTCATCTCCTTAAAAATATGCAGTACTGTGCTAATTATATTCATTAGAAAACCTGCCTCTAGGATTAAAACAAATAATTCTGGGCATGTTCCTATAGCCTGCCATTATTCACTGTCTCCTAAAGCACCTAGATGCCATGTCAATAGGCTTAATCATATTGTGCTAAAATTAGTAGGCAAATATATGTAGGTTCTAATACCTGCATTAAGAAACTGATTTCATGTATAAATGCATATTTGTTCGTTCAACACCACGTAGATATCCTGCCTGTAAGACTCTGCAATCAATAAAACCTGCTAATAAGTTTATGTGCATTTTCTGTTTATTATGTGGAGGCTAATTTGAGCCTATATTTGTCTTATTTGAAAGTCCTAATTGTTCTGTATGTCGCTTAGCTTTTACAATTTTGAGCAACTTAGGTCGAGTCTAGAACCATCCTAAATAGGGGTCCCAATGCCTCCAGGACCATAGGTAAGAGATGCGAGTTAGAATTGATTAGAGCGCTTTAGGTAAAAACTCAAAGATAGTAATCGGGTAGCAGAAGATGATAGTCTATACCCGCTGAATAATATGAGTAACACCCCTGTCTTGGAGGAGTTACGAAGTATTATTTATGTTGCACGGGGTGACCCTATAAGGCTAAAAAACCTTAGTAACCCCATCCCTATTAAATAATTTCTTTGCTTTCTTAGACTAATTCACATAAGCTTAGTTCGGCCGGAACCCACCTTTGTGGACTTCGAGGGGTGCCTAACACCTTCCCTTCGAGGTAATCTGAGCCCTTACCGGATCTCTGGTGATGAAAACTGGTATTAATCTGAGTTATTTGCAATAGGTTCCCTACCGCACCTTAATCCGTTAGGTGGCGACTCTCAATAACAAATTCCTTTTCCCTTTCTCTCAAAAAGGAGTTGTCAAATGTCGAAACCCGATTTCGCGAGAAAAAGGGGACGCGACAACATGGAGACTCTGCTGGGGATATCCTTAGGCTCTTACCATAACGAACTTGTTTTGTGAATTAGTATTTCTCAATAAGCGTGTCTTTATTATTCTGCTAATACTTGCACATCCCTTCCCCATTTTCCCTTTATGTGGACTTATTTGTTGTCCTTCGTTTAATTTGGCAACAACATTATGCTCACTAAATTCCCTCTTTCCTGTTTTTATAGATTTTTTTTATGGAAACTAACTCCTTTCCTTGTTTTTCTTTCTTTCCTGTATTTACAATTATTAAATACCGCATTTTGTTGTTTTCATCCAGTAAAATACTTGACAACGTGTTATTTTCCTTTTTTCATAAATACATGTTCGACATCATACTCCACTCGTGCGTAATTATTACCATAGCAACACTTGATGAGTGTCTGCGCTCTTCCTATATTACCCTTTTGAATTTGGAAAGGCTTATTTGCGGTAAAACTAGTCGATCGGCGGTGCAGTCGACGGTTTTCCGTGCCTTTCCCTCTCAAGTCGTCCTCTTGAGGGTACCAGTCTAGACTTTTATAGAAACCTTACTCTGATAATTGTACATGCATCATGATCAAACCTAGAATAGGTTAATATGTTTTCTGCATAATAACCCTCTAAGAAAAACCTTGTCCAAAGCCCACTGGGATTTCCATAATCCCTACGGGCACAATCACGATATGTGCATTATTTGGAGAAGAACTGCCGATATGCTAATCATTAATGTGTAAGTAGTCGAATCCGGAGGGGAAAAAGGTCTAACTTTGTTTATTTTGCAGAAAATGAGGCACGAAGTCCCCAGGTTCGGCACGAAGTGGGAAAATCTTTCGCCGAGCGAAAAAAATCATATGAAGAGGGTTCTCAAAAATCTACCCTCCTTATTAGACATCCAGCCAAATAACATGCTGATCGAGGCTACAAACATGTGCTGGGACAGAGAAAGGGCCGTATTCCATTTTGGCAATACAGAAATGACTCTTCTCTTGGAGGAAATAAGAGGATTCGCTGGGTTACCCTAGGATAGTCCCGGTTTGTTGGTGCCAGAAAATCGCACTCCTAGGGGATTTATGAAAATGATGGGTCTGAGAAAGAATGATGATTTAGCATGCCTGAAGAAGTCCTACATATATTTTGACTTCCTCTACGAACGATATGGACACAACAAATCCTATCATATTTTTCATGATGAATTCTTCATCACTTCCCTGGGTTGGACTCATCGCCGGGTTTTTGTATTCATCGTCTGTTTTTTGGGTATAATAGTATTCCCAATCCAAGGAGGCAGGATTCACACCAGGTTGGCTATGGTAACCAAATCTTTAATGGAAGGGATTAAGGGAAAAACATATACTATTGTTCCGATGATCGTAGCGAAAATGTACCGAGCTCTGGATCGTTGCAAGAAGGAGTTCAAACATTTTGAAGGTTGAACTTGCTGCTACAGATTTGGTTGTTGGAGCATCTTCAAAGAGGCCAGTATCGCCAAGAATTTCCACGAAGACCATGCAATGACCACATATCCTTCCACCATACGAAAAGAATGACCTTCATCCCCGATAGGTTTGCACAACCGGAGAATGCTATAGATTGGGTACATTTTTTCAACAATCTAACCGAGGACAAGGTTCATTGGATGTTCGAGTGGTTCCCTACTAGAGAATTCATCATCAGATCCAGGGATGTTCCGCATTTGGTGTTGATTAGGTTAAGGGGGCATATATCCCTATGTTCCTATCATGGTCATGAGACAAGCTGGTAGAAAATAAGTCATACCGCAAGTCTCCAAAATGAGTCATTACAAAGCAGATTTTCAAGATGATGCCATTCCATAAAAATTTGAGGCCCAACACATGTGGCATTTGAAGATTATTGTGGAAAAAGATACCATCGAGCCAGATCGATATCACGCAGTTCATGTGTACTTCTACCTATCATGGTTGGATGGTAGCATAGTACGAATAGTCGAGCCAGGGGTCGATCGAGGAAACATGGTCATAGATAAAGCTGCTGAAGCACATGTAAAGTATAAGAGGTTACACAAAAGAGTACTTGAGTCCGAGGCCAGGCATTTGGAAAGACACAAGATAGACATGGAGTCAATCAACGAGTGGAGGAAAATGGCTATAAAGTCGACAGAAAGGTTAGAATATCTGGAGCAGGGTCTAATGGAACTAGAGGGGAAAATGAGAAAAAGAGTCATAGACTGTCAGAATGCAGAGGGAAACGAGGGAGGACACCTAGAAAGGGCGTATCTGCTGCTGGACATGCGCGACCTGGGGAATCTGATTGATGGGGACAAAAGGGCCAAGCCTGGAGAAGGTCCCTCTAGGACCAAGTAGATTAGGATTATTTGCTTTTCTAGAGTCGTTTTGGAATTCGAATGTAATAAGGCAAATGCCATTAGTAAATCATTTATCTTTTGTCATTTTAAGGTTCGTCTTATTTACTATATTAATGAAACGAGGCAGTTATCGATATTAAATTTCTCCAAATCTACGTGTCGCTAGGCCTACCTCGGGCACAATGAGGTTCCCAAATTAGGACGTGCATTTATATTTCCGCAATACGTGTTTAAATACTGCAAATACCTTTTCAAAATCCTTACTAACTTGTTTACCCTTTGTTTTTATTTATTTTGATTACTCCCATCCCCTAAGGTTGGTTCGCACATACTGGCATCATCAGCATACCATACCAGATCCAGAGGCCCTCCACCCCCTCCTCCTCCAAGTGATCCGAAAATTAAAGGAAAAGCTAAGATGGATGATATGAGTGGTGTCAGGAAAGACAATGCTACACATGCAGAGAATGTTGAGACTTCAGACGGTCAGAGTACTCCAGCACAAAATGATTTGGTCCTACGATTGGAGCAAAATATACTATAATTGCAAGGGGAACTTGAGCAGGTCCGCAACTTGGCAAACCTCTCCCTCACCTTAAACGTCCCAGACATTAACTAGCAAAATGCCCAAAACTCAGTACCTCCTCAAAACACACCAAACCAACGTCCGCAAAATGCTCCCGCACCCCATCAATGCGCAACACCTCCCCAAAATCCTAATCCTCTACCAGTACCAACACCTCCTCAACACCAACATCTTCTGGCTCAATACCCACAAACCAACCACCACTTATCACACTCCTCAGAATATCCCACAACCTATTCCTGATCCACACAATTCAACTAATGATCACCACTACACTCAAACCACCGACATCCACCAAAAAAATCCCATATACGTAGAAACCTTACCTTACTCCACTCAACCAAACTCATACACACCAGAATCAACCGAGAAGAGACCTGCTCATTAAGAATACAGCAGAAGAGATCAAGAAGCTCACAAGTCGAGTCCAGGGTGTCGAAGGAGATAAAGGAATTAAAGGTTTGAATTATGAGGATCTATGTATTCAGCCAGACGTAGAACTGCCGAAGGGTTACAAACCTCCTAAGTTCAAGATGTTTGATGGGACAGGTGACCCGAAGGTACATTTGAGGACATACTGTGACAAGCTCATGGGAGTTGGGAAGGATGAAAGGATTCGCATGAAACTGTTCATGAGAAGTCTCACAAGAGATGCCCTCTCTTGGTACATCAGTCAAAATATCAAGAAATGGGTTAATTGGGTAAGCATGGCATCAGACTTCATGGACCGATTCAAATTTAATACATAGAATGCACCAGACGTCTTCTACATACAAAACCTCAAGAGAAAACCAACGGAAACTTTTCGCGAGTATGCTACTCGATGGAGGTCAGAGGTTGCAAATGTTAGGTCGGCATTGGAAGAAGAGAAAATGAACAAATTCTTCGTCAAGGTTCTGGATCCACAATACTATGAGAGGTTAATGGTCATAGAAAATCACAAATTCTCCGACATCATCAAACTCGGGGAAAGGATTGAAGAAGGGATCAAGAACGGAATGGTAACCAATTTTGAGGTGTTGCGGGCTACGAACAAAGCATTACAGTCAGGGGGAATATCATAGAAGAAAGAAATAGGGGCAGTGATAGTAGCCCAAGTTCCAAAATCTCCACTCACATACCAAACACCTCCACCCACATACCAACCTTCACCTCCCAGATATCCCTAACCCACTACTTCCTACCACACTTATAATACCCAGTCAACCTACTATCATTCACCTCCAGCCCGCCAAAACTATCCAAAAACCAGACCCAACTTCGATCACAGACCACCCAGACAATACACCCCTATTGCTGAACCCATCGACCAACTATATGAAAGACTGAAAGCTGCTAGATATGTCACCCCTATTCCCGCTGTCGGCATGGAAAATTCCTCTCAGTGGGTCAACCCAAACAAAACATGTGCATACCATTCCGGCATGAAGGGACATACCATTGATGAATGTCGCACTCTGAAATATAAGATTCAGAAACTGATTGATACCAAGGTCATACAAGCAAAGGAATCCGCACCCAATGTTCGCAACAACCCTCTCCCAGACCATAGGGGTGAAAGAGTAAATGTGATAGAGACTTATGAAGAATGGGATACTGAAGGATCAATTGGGATTATTGGGGAAGGTGGTGATCCTATGAAACTTGTATTCACACTCACTCCTACCGTGGTACAAATACAACCACCATTCAAAGTTGAGGTAGCCGTATCAACTCCATTCTAAATTGAAGTGACAACACCTGCACCTGCTCCATTTGGAGTAGAAATAACTACATCCTTCACTTTGACGGTAGCATCCACACCGCCCTTTAAATCCAACGTTGTACCTTGGGATTATGTCATCGAAGCCAGGAGGGATGGGAAAGCAAAAATGGAAGAGTCTGGTGCTGCATAAGGGATGACCAGAACCAGCAGAATTTATACATCCGAGAATTTGGGAGGAACAAGTAAAGAAGTTGCTTCCAAGCAACCCATCATTGAAACCGGTCCGGATGACCTCTGGAGGAAATTACAGGCAAGGGAATATTCTGTGGTGGATCATCTGAACAAAACTCCCGCCCAGATATCCATCTTATCACTACTGCAAAATTTTGAGGCGCATAGGAACGCTTTGATGAAGGTGTTGAATGAAGCGTACGTGCCTAACAACATCACCGGTGGGGAGACAGCCAACATGGTGGGGCAAGTGCTGGAGCGCCACAATATCACCTTTCACTAAGATGAGTTTCCACCAGAGGGATTGAGCCACAACAGGGCACTGCACATCACAGTGCAATGCGAGGATAAATTCATTGCCAAGGTTTTGATAAACGGAGGGTCCAACTTCAACATTTGTCCGCTGACAACCCTGAAAAGGTTGGGTAATGTCACAACCCAAATCTCCCTCCGTTGGGTATCGTGATGGAACCTAGTCTTAGGGACTAGGCAATCCTAACATTTACTAAATACCAACAATAATAAAGGAAAATCCAACAATCTCGATATAGGATCTTGACAAAATTTACATTTTTCCCAAAACCAGTAATACAAGTCATAAGCTCTACGAATTTTCTCTACAACTATTTAGAAATAGTAAGAACAGTTGAATAAAAACAGGAAGGTGACTTCGAAGCCTGCGAACGCAGTAGCAGGTTACCTTGGGTCTCCTCGGCAATAATCCACACAGCCACTAACAACAATTACCTGGATCTGCACACAAAAATGCGCAGAAGTGTAGTTTGAGCACACCATAGCGGTGCCCAGTAAGTATCAAGACTAACCTCGGTGAAGTAGCCACGAGGACTAGTCAAGAGACCACTAGTGTAATAAATTAAACTGGCATCAATATAGAAATGACCGAACATAATATCTATATAAAGATTTTAATTATAATGAACAACATGACAATATAATGCGGAAGGAATTACCGAAATATATTCAACGGAACATCATAATAACACACAGAAGAATGAACATAAATACTTGCCAAAACCGGAAATCACCACAAAATAAAAACACTGGTAACTCAGCACTGCGTCAGTTTGTTCACATCAGGCCTTAGCCAATAAATCCAATAAATTGGTGAAAACTTTTAAACCATAGCTTATATTGAAGCTATAAAGATATAATCATTTCAGGATAGAACAATTTTCCTTGAAACATACATTCTCCGAATATATATATATATATATATATATTTAGAAAGAGAAATCTTTAAAACATAGTTCTTTCAAAATACATGATTTTCAAATATACTCCCCCAATAAATGTATTTCAATATAATTTTCTGCAAGACAAATACTTTTCAAATAAACCTTTGAAATAAAAATCTTTCGATCATAATCTCCTCAAGATAACTCTACTGGACTCAGTCCGTAACTCAAAATTTGTCATGCAGTACAGGGGAAAGCTTCCGAAATCTCGTCCGTAGTTCCAATTTGAATATGCAATGAAGTACAGCGGGAAAGCTCCCAGAATCTCGACCGTAATCCCAATTTAAATATGAAATGCAGTACAAGGGGAAAGCTCCCGGAATATCGTCCGTAGTACCAATTTAAATATGCAATGCAGCTAACTGAGGAAAACAACCGGAATGCGAAAAAAAACAACACACGTTGCCACAACAAGCGGGAAAGCAACAAAAGACAGAATGCAAGGTGCGACGAGCAAATCAATACAAAGACTTGAATCACAAGAATGGTAAAAACTCACTCATAAGAAGTAGTCATTGAAGGTAATACCAAGCACAAGTGAAACGATATAACGAGGGAAAAACAAAACAAATATATCAACGATTCACAATATTCAAGTCGTCAATAAGAAACCAATCATCCCGGCAAGGGAAACAGCTATAACCAATCTCGCCTAAACAATCAATTTTACAGAATAAAACTTAGCTTGAACAAATGCTCAGTAATAGGCAACACCAAGGAAATACCATCAACATGGATGATTATCTACTAGACCTAACTAGCACTTAAGAGAAAATCATACAAATCACAATGTACGACTCACGGGCATGCTTGACACCAACATATGTATATTCCAATCACTGCTAAACAATTATAGGGCGAGATTATGCTAATTCTAGTCAAATAGGCAGTTTATGAAGGAAGATATGGCACGACGATAGACAAAGGTAAAGTCTTCAGCTAAATTTGATTATGATCAAATAAGCAACAGAGGAAAACTAAGCATGAAAATTTTAATTTAAGCAGAAAGAGATGAACTAGCCATCGGAACTCAGGTATAACAAATAAAATTTCATATACAGGGAATATAAGGACCTAAGAATCCATAAAGGCCAATCTATTTGCAAATAAGTCTGAGTACGCACTCGTCACCTCGCGTATACGGGCTACAATCAACATAGAAGACTCAATCCTAAGGGGTAGTTCCCCCACATAAGGTTAGGAAAGATACTTACCTCGAAGATGACAACCCGGTACTCTAAAATGGACTTCTCTGGCGGAAAGACCTCCGGACGGCTCAAAATCAAATAAAACCACTTCAAAATACAGATACAACGTATAAGGAACTATTCCGAATAATAAGGTTTCGATCTTACCAAAATATAAAAATCGACCCCCTGTCCCGCACCTCGGAACCCGTCAAATTTTACAAAATCCAAATACCCATTCCGATACGAGTTCAACCATACAAAATTTATCGAATTCCGATATCATTTGATCCCTCAAATCACGATTTGTCATTTTAGAAGTTTTCTTTCAAAACCAGCATTTTCTCAACTCAAAACACAAATTAAATGATGAAAATAAGGATAAAATCATGAAATATATTTAATTCTAGTTAAAGAACACTTACCCAATCGAATTGTGTGAAAAAACCCTCAAACATCGCCAAGAACCGAGCTCTAGAAGTCAAAATGTGATAAAATGGTGAAGCCTTCGATTTTGAAGATATAAACCGTCTGCCTAGGTATTTTATTCAATGCGATCGCGGATGAGAAAATGTGATCGCATAGAAGGAAAAAGTCCACTGGTCAACTTTTACTACGCGATCGCGGGAAACTACATACGATCGCATAGAGGAAAAATGTTACTGGCCAAAAAAAGGTTCTATGCGATCGCGAAGGAACTTATGCGATCGCATATAAGAAATTATTTGCTGCCAAATGCTGCACTATGAGATCGTGAAGCATGGGATGCGATCGAATTGAAGGAAAACTTGGGGGGTCAAGAGCAACACTATGTGATCGTGACTACTGCTATGCGATCACATAGAAGGAAACCAGAAGACAGGTTCAGCAGTGCAAAAATGAGGGAAAGATGACCCGAAACCCATCCGAAAAACACCCGAGACCCCTCGGACCCCGTCCAAACACACAGACAAGTCATATAACCTAACACGGACTCACTCGAGGTTTCAAATCACATAAAACAACACCAAAACTACGAATCAAACCAAAATCAAACTTATGAATTTTCGAATCTTCAATAATTAAAACTAGTGCCGAAACCTATGAATTCTACCCGGAATGACGTCAAATTTTGTAGACAAGTCACAAATAACACAACGGACCTACAATCATTCTCGGAATTCCATTCCGAGCTCGATATCAAAGTTTCACCTATCGGCCAAAATCACCGAAATTCTCACTTTAGCCGAATTAGCACAAATTACACTACGGACCTCCAAAACCAATTCCAGACGCGCCCCTAAGTCCAAAATCATCATATGAAGCTGTTGGCATCACCCAAAACTCATTCTGATGTTGTTTACTCAAAAGTCAAACCTCCGGTCAACTTCCATCACTTAAGCTTCAAAAATAGAAACTTTCCTTCCAATTCGACTCCGGATTATCCGGTAACTGAATCCAACCATGACGCAGGTCGATATACACAAAGTGAATCTTTTCAAGACCTTATTCCACCGAACGGAGCTTAATTTCTCAAAATAATTGGTCGGGTCGTTACATTCATCCCCTCTTCAACAAACGTTCTTCCTCGAACATGCCAAAATTCACCTCGAACTCATCCAATCACTGATTGCACACTTCCAACACACACCCGCGGGTGATTCCATGTCACCCCAACCTACATAAGCCCTATGACACCATCACAATTGCAATATAGCCTTCTCATCACCACCGATAAGCCTCATACCTCAATTTCTCACCTTCTACTCATTTCCAAAAGACTCGATTCTAAATCCATATCCGGCATTAGCCTCAATCGGCTGCATTAACTCATGACTATACCCATAAGTCACGACCACCCAATATAGCACATCACACATAGGCTCATAATAACACTTTTGATCACAATGGCTACCCGAAATCAACTCAGCATTGGCAGTTTACCTCACATCTGAAAGAACTCGGTTTCCAACCCCATAAAATACTGAAAATGATGCAATAAACATGAAGAAATCATTATTAGACACCTGAATCACCGAGCCACAGCTAACACCACCAGTCATACATCCCGCAAGTTAAACAAAAGAAGCACATAACGAAATGAGTGAATATGAAAATAGAAACATATAAAGGGGCTATCAAATAATCCCATAGGCATAACTCTCTATCAATACTGACTTAAAAGAGAAATATAACAAGGAAGAAGCAAGGCATATGAACAAATCACAAGGACCCCATTCTGATATAACTTACACCAAGGTATTCAGCCCGGTCCAAACATATCAAATCACAAACGATCACGAGGGTCTCACCCTCAACTCTATATCACATGCTGAATATACATCATAAAAATTGAAATCTCCCGCTAGCTCATCTCGACTGACAAAAATCATAAAGCTCACTTAACTCACATCTCAATGGGGTATCAAATCACAACTCGTAAACAAAATACTTAGGAAAAATCACATAAAGCTCACCATGATAAACAAC
The DNA here is from genome assembly GCA_005239505.1 of Nicotiana paniculata. Lineage (NCBI taxonomy): Eukaryota > Viridiplantae > Streptophyta > Magnoliopsida > Solanales > Solanaceae > Nicotiana > Nicotiana paniculata. The sequence goes on from ML323967.1 coordinate 17,905, forward strand.
AAGGACTCACTTCTAGTCTCACCCCTCTAATTGATGAATAAACAATAATAGACACGGGTTACCACTCACAGAATCTCCCAACGGGAGCAAGCATGAAAAATAGGCAAAGTATGAAACTCACTTATCAATAAGGCAAACAAATAAGGGAAACTCATCCCGACCAGCAGAACTATAATGAAATACAAATGGTGCCCCTCTGTAACAAATCAAAGCATACCTGTACGATAACATCTGGCACAACGGCCTCCAGCCTACTATACGAAACACATCAACGGGTCGGGCCGGGCCTCCCTCTCTTGGGCGCCCTCTACTCACCTGAATGCCTTGCTGTAACACATCTGCCCGGAGCTTGGGACAATATCTCACCCTGTGACTGGTATCTCCACACTCAAAAAACCTCTCTGCTGATGTGGCTGTGGAAACTGTGCGATACGAGTACTCTGAGACCTACGAGTACCTGAAACCTCATGCAAAGCCGGTAATGCGAACTAAACTGGCTGACCCAAAAAACCTCTACCGTGTCGCACCTTACCTCCAAAATAAGGACCATCAGATCTCTCCGGTCTACAAGGCCTCCTTGCCTCCCTGGACTCTCTCTTCTGATCTCGTCTGTACTCTCGCTCCCGGCCCCATAAGCCCTCCAACCGACGAGCGATCCCTACCACCTGCTGAAACGAAACATACAAATCCAAATCTCGAGCCATGCTGGACCGAATATCATGGCTGATCCCTTCAATGAATCTACGGACTCGCCCTCTAATTGTAGCGACTAAGGCAGGTGCATGACTAGCCAAATCACTGAATCTGATGGCATACTCTAATACTGACATAGCGCCCTAGCGCAATTGCTCAATTTCTGCGTGCCACGCATCCCGAAGGGACTGAGGTACAAACTCTCTCAAGAACATATCTAAAAACTAACTCCACGTAAGTGAAGCTGAATCGGCCGGGCTACCCAACTCACATGCCTGCCACCACTGATAAGCCGCTCCCTGAAGCTGGAACGTAGTAAAAGAAACCCAACTTGTCTCAACAATATCCAAAGTGCGGAGGATGCTATGGAACTCCTCCAGAAAACCCTGTGCACTCTCTGAAGCCAATCCGCTGAATGTAGGAGGGTTATATCTCTTGAACCTTGAAAATCTAAGCTGCTCTCCCTCAGATGTTGTTGTTCTGACCATGTGCTGAACTGGAACCACAGGCTGTGTCACAATGACACCTGACCCTGACAAACGTGAACTCGCTGCTCTGGAGTGTGGACACTAGGAGTCTGGGCTCCTCCCCTGGGCAACCTAAAATAACCCCGCCTAAGCCAATGTACCAAACATGCTCAGGAACTGTGCTAAAGACTCCTGAAGGCCGGGGGTAACAACAGGCGCCTCCGGCCCCTGTCCCCCAACTGGAACTGCTGGTGGCTCCTCAACGGCTGCTCTGGTAGGTGGCCTAACTACGACACTTTCTCCTCGTCGACCTCGGCTTCTGCTCCCAGCGACATCTGTCTCGGGGGTAACATCATCAGGAACCGCCGCTCGTGTCGTCACCATCTGTGAGAGAATAGAATGATAAATTTCAAACTTCAAGGTCAATGAACTCGCACAATAGAAATGAAAGAAATGAAATTGTCCTAATAGTTCGGTAGCCTCTTAAAGATAAGTACAGACGTCTCTGTACCGATCCGCAAGACTCTACTAAACCCGCTTATGACTCGTACCACCTATGAACCTAGAGCTCTGATACCAACCTGTCATGACCCAAATCTCTTTCCGTTGGGTATCGTGACGTCACCTAGTCTTAGGGACTAGGTAATCCTAACATTTACTAAATATCAATAATAATAAAGGAAAATCCAACAATCTCGATATAGAATCTTGACAAAATTTATATTTTCCCAAAACCGGTAATACAAGTCATAAGCTCTACGATTTTCTCTAGACCTCCTAAATACAACTGTTTAGAAATAGTAAGAACAATTGAATAAAAATAGGAAGGTGACTCTGAAGCCTGCGAATGCAGCAGCAGGTTACGTTGGGTCTCCTCGGCAATAATCTGCGCAGCCACTAACAACAATTACCTGGATCTGCACACAAAAAAGCGCAGAAGTGTAGTATGAGCACACCACAGCGATGCCCAGTAAGTATCAAGACTAACCTCAGTGAAGTAGTGATGAGGACTAGTCAAGACACCATTGGTCTAATAAATTAAACATGCATCAATATAGAAATGACCGAACATAATATCTATCTAAAGGTTTTACGATATAATTAACAACATGACAATATAATGCGGAAGGAATTACCGAAAATTAATCAATGGAACAGCATAATGGTACACAGAAGAATGAACAAAAATACGAGCCAAAACAGGAAATCACCACAAAATAAAAACACTGGTAACTCAACACTGCGTCAGTTTGTTCACATCAACTTTTAAACCGCAACTTATATTGAAGCTTTAAAGATATAATCATTTAAGGATAGAACAAATTTCCTTGAAACATACTTTCTCCGAATATACATACATATATATATATATATATATATATACATATATATATATATAGAAAGAGAAATCTTTAAAACATAGTTCTTTCAAAATAAATGATTTTCAAATATACTCCCCCAATAAATGTATTTCAATATCATTTTCTGCAAGACAAATACTTTTCAAATAAACCTTTGAAATAAAAATCTTTCGATCATAATCTCCTCAAGATAACACTACCGGAACTCAGTCCGTAACTCAGAATTTGTCATGCAGTACAGGGGGAAAGCTCCAGAATCTCGTTTGTAGTCTCAATTTAAATATGCAATGCAGTACAGGGGGAAAGCTCTCGGAATCTCGTCTGTAGTCCTAATTTAAATATGCAATGCAGTACAGGGGGAAAGCTCCCGAAATATCCTCCGTAGTCCCAATTTAAATATGCAATGCAGCCAACTGAGGAAAACAACCAGAATGCGAAAGAAAACAACACACATTGCCACAACAGGGTCAAAAGCAAACAAAGACAGAATGCAAGGTGCGATGAGCAAATCAATACAAAGACTTGAATCACAAGAATGGTAAAAACTCACTCATAAGAAGTAGTCACTGAAGGGAATACCAAGCACAAGTGAAACAATATAACGAGGGAAAAACAAAACAAATATATATTCACAATATTCAAGTAATCAATAAGAAGCCAATCATCCCGGCAAGGGAAACAACTATAACCAATCTCGCCTAAACAATCAACTTTACAGAATAAAACTCAGCTTGAACAAATGCTCAGTAATAGGCAACACCAAGGAAATACTATCTACATGGATGATTATCAACTAAACCTAAGTAGCACTTAAGGAAAAATCATATAAATCACAATGTACGACTCACGGGCATGCTTGATACCAACGTATGGATATTCCAATCATTGCTAAACAATTATAGGGCGAGATTATGCTAATTCTGGCCAAATAGGCAGTTGAAGGAAGATATGGCACGACAGTAGAAAAAGGTAAAGTCTTCAGCTAAATTTGATTAAGATCAAATAAGCAACAGAGGAAAACTAAGCAAAAAATTTCTAATTTAAGCAGAAAGAGATGAACTAGCCATCGGAACTCAGGTATAACAAATACAACTTCATACACAGGGAATATAAGGACCTAAGAATCCAAAAAGGCCAACCTATTTGCAAATAAGTCTGAGTACGCACTCGTCACCTTGCGTACACGGGCTACAATCAATATAGAAGACTCAATCCTAAGGGGTAGTTCCTCGCCACAAGGTTAGGCAAGATACTTACCTCGAAGACGAAACCCGGTACTCTAAAATGGACTTCTCGGGTGGAAAGACCTCTGGACGGCTCAAAATTAACTAAAACCACTTCAAAATACACATACAATGTATAAGGAACTATTCTGAATAATAAGGTTTCGATCTTACAAAAATATAAAAATCGACCCAAAAGTCGACCCCCGGGCCCGCACCTCGGAACCCGTAGAAATTTACAGAATCTGAATATCCATTCCGGTACGAGTTCAACCATACAAAATTTATCGACTTCCGATATCATTTGATCCCTCAAATCACTATTTTTCATTTTAGAAGTTTTCTTTCAAAACCAACATTTTCTCAACTCAAAACACAAATTAAATGATGCAAATAAGGATAAAATAATGAAATATATTTAATTCTAGTTGAAGAACACTTACCCAATCGAATTGTGTGAAAACCCCCTCAAAAATCGCCGAGAACCGAGCTCTAGTAGTCAAAATGTGATAAAATGGTGAAGCCTTCGATTTTGAAGATATAAACTGTCTGCCCATGTATTTTGTTCAATGCGCGGGGTGAGAAGATGAGATCGCATAGAAGCAAAAAGGCCACTGGTCAATTTGTACACGCGATCGCGGGAAACTACATGTGACCGTATAGAGGAAAAATGTTACTGGCCAAAAAAAGGTTCTATGCGATCGTGAAGGAACTTATGCGATCGCATATAAGAAATTATCTGATGCCAAATGATGCACTATGCGATCGCGAAGCATGGGATGCGATCACATTGAAGGAAAACTTGGGGGGGGGGGTCAAGAGAAACACTATGCGATCGCGACTACTGCTATGCGATCACATAGAAGGAAACCAGAAGACAGGTTCAACAGTGCAAAAATGAGGGAAAGTTGACCCGAAGCCCATCCGAAACACACTTGAGACCCCCGGAACCCCGTCCAAACACAAAGACAAGTCATATAACCTAACACGGACTCGCTCGAGGTTTCAAATCACATAAAACAACACAAAAATGACGAATCAAACTTATGAATTTTCAAATCTTCAATTATCAAAACTCATGCCGAAACCTATCAATTCAACCCGGAATGACGCCAAATTTTGTAGACAAGTCACAAATAACACAACGGACCTACATCCATTCCTGGAATTCCATTCCGAGCCCGACATCAAAATTTCACCTATCGGCCGAAATCGCCAAAATTCTCACTTTCGCTAAATTATCACAAATTACTCTACAGACCTCCAAAACCAATTCCGGATGCGAGCCTAAGTCTAAAATCATCATACGAAGCTGTTGGAATCACCCAAAACTCATTCCGATGCCGTTTAATACAAATTCAAACCTCCGGTCAACTTCCATCACTTAAGCTTCAAAATAGAAATTTTCCTTCCAATTCGGCTCCGAATTATCCGGCAACTGAATCCAATCACGCACGCAGGTCGATATACACAAAGTGAAGTTGTTAAAGACATTATTCCACCGAACGGAGATTAATTTCTCAAAATGACCGGTCGGGTCGTTACATTCTCACCCTCTTAAACAAACGTTTGTCCTCGAACATGCCAAGATTCACCTCGAACTCATCTAGTCACTAATTGCACACTTCCAACACACACCCGTGGGTGATCCCATGTCACCCCAACCTACATAAGCCTGATGATACCATCAGAACTGCAATATAGCCTTCTCATCACCACCGATAAGCCTCATACCTCAATTTCTCACCTTCTACTCATTTCCAAAAGACCCGATTTTAAATTTATATCCGGCATTAGCCTCAACCGGCTGCATTAACTCATAACTATACCCATAAGGCACGACCATCCAATATAGCACATCACACATAGGCTCATAATAACACTTTTGATCACAATGGCTACCCAAAATCAACTCAGCATTGGCAATTTACCTCACATCTGAAAGAACTCGGTTTCCAACCCCATAATACTGAAAATGATGCAATAAACATGAAGACATCATTATTAGACACCTGAATCCCCGAGCCACTACTAATCTAACTTTCAGTATTAGATGGGACTTTCGGTTGTGTTTTGGGACAGCATGACAAGACGGGGAGAAAGGAGCAAGCCATATATTATCTGAGTAAGATGTTCACACCTTACGAAGCACGACATTCTCTGCTGGAGCGCACTTGCTGTGCTCTAATGGATAACCCAGAAATTGAGGCACTACTTCTGTGCCTATACCACATACCTCATATCAAGGATGGATCCTCTGAAGTACATCTTCCAGAAGCCTATGCCTACCGGGAAGCTAACCAAGTGGAAAATATTGTTCAGTGAGTTTGATATCATCTACGTAACTTAGAAGGCAGTCAAGGGACAACCATTAGCATATCATCTTACCAAAAATCCTGTAGGAGGAGAATACGAATCATTACAAACGTATTTTCCTAACGAAGAGGTGTCATTCGTAGGGGAAGATATTGCTGAAGCCTACGACGGTTGGAGACTATTTTTCGATGGAGCTGCAAATTTCAAGGGAGTCAGTATCAGAGCCGTCTTGGTATCAGAAACTGGTCAGCACTACCCGGTGTTCGCAAAGCTCATGTGTCCATGCACCAACAATATGGCGGAGTATGAAGCCTGCATATTAGGGCTCAATTTGGCTGTTGACATGAATGTTCAGGAATTGTTGGTAATTGGTGACTCAGACCTGCTGGTGTACCGGGTATAAGGAGAATGGGCTACAAACAATACCAAAATACTACCATAGCTGCATCATGTACAAGAGATGATGAAGAGGTTCACAAAGATAGAGTTCCGGCATGTCCCCAAAATCTAGAATGAATTCGCAAACGCATTGGCCACTCTGTCATCCATGATACAACATCCAGACAAGAATTTCATCGATGCCATTTCGGTAAAAATCTATAATCAGCCGGCGTATTGTGCTCATGCCGAAGAAGAGACGGATGGAAATCCGTGGTTCCATGATATCAGGGGATATTTGGCAAAAGGAGAATATCCAGAGCATGCAAACCACACTCAGAAATGCACACTTTGGAGGTTGTCCAATCATTTATTCCAAAGTAGAGGAATTCTGTATAGAAGAACCCCTAATCTAGGGTTATTACAGTGTGTTGACGCCAAAGAGGCTTCCAAATTTCTTGAAGAAATACATGCGGAACCTGCAACCCACATATGAGCGATTTCATCTTAGCCAAAAAGATACTCAGGGTCGGATATTTTTGGATGGCTATGGAAACAGACTGCATCCGGTATGTCCAGAAATTCCACCAGTTCCAAATACATACAGATATGATACGGGTGCCACCAAACGAGCTCAATGCAACAAGTGCCCCTTGGCCTTTTGATGCCTGGGGAATGGATGTCATCGGTCCAATCGAACTCACTGCTCCGAACATGCACAAGTTCATTTTAGTGGCCATTGATTACTTCACAAAATGGGTAGAAGCTGCATCCTACAAAGTTGTAACCAAGAAAGTTATCGCAGATTTTGTCAGGGATCGTATTGTTTGTCATTCGGGGTTACAGAATCCATCATCACTGACAATGCCACCAATATCAACAGTGATCTGATGAAAGACATATGTGAAACTTTCAAGATCAAGCACAAGAATTCCGCAGCATACAAGCCTCAAATAAACGGAGCTGTGGAGGCCGCCAACAAGAACATCAAGAAGATACTAAGGAAGATGGAAGATAATCACAGCAATGGAACGAGAAGTTACCATTTGCCTTGTTAGGATACCGTACCACAGTCCACACATCAACTGGGGAAACTCCTTACCTATTGGTCTACGATATTGAAGGCATCATCCCGCCGAGGTAGAAATTCCTTCTTTGAGAATTATACAGGAAGTTGAACTCAGTGATGAAGAATGGATAAGGAGCCACTATGAGAAATTAGCCCTCATAGATGAAAAAAATGAATGCAGTGTGTCATGGTCAGCTTTATCAAAACAGAATGTCCAGGGCTTTCAACAAAAGGTCTAAACCTAGACAGTTTACACCGGTACAATTGGTGTAGAAACGGATCTTTCCACTTCAAGATGAAGCCAAAGGGAAATTCTCACCCAACTGGAAAGGTCCTTACATGGTTCACAGGGTACTGACAGGAGGAGCACTCATAGTCGCAGAAATGGACAGAGAAATTTGGCCCAAGCCCATCAACTCAGATGCAGTCAAAAGATACTATGTGTAAATTATTTGCATTTCTTCATATGATGTAATTGAACTACGCTTGACCTGATTCCCGTTTAAGAGGGGATACATAGGCAGCCCTGTGGGTTCGGTCACAATTCAATAAAATTTCCATTTTCCCCTACAATCAGAAACTGGGGCAGAATTTTGAGGACCCTCAAAGTTTCGAAGCAAGTTCAGCCGACGACACTGTATATGGAACAACCAGAAGATCGTTTATATAACTGGGGCAGAATTTTGAGAAGGACCCTCAAAATTTTATGGCAAGGAGGTTGCAATGTCTCTGATAACGTCACAATCACTGGTTTTGAAAACCATACACGCATTACTATATTTTGAAAACCATACACGCATACTTTTTGAAAACTTTATTTTTAGCCAAACGCAACCCACGGTGACTTGAACAGGATCCTCGGGCAAAGTGGAGCAAAGAAAGCAGAGAAAAGCACGAACTAACCTCCCCCCCAAAACTCACAATTTTTCTTTGGACGCAGGAATAGAGCATAATCACAAGTATCGTCATGGCGAAAGAACCTCCAGACATAAATATATCTCCAGCTAAGAATACTTCACTCTTACTTACTACTCGTCCCTTTGCATGAGACTAAGCACTGTCTCAAACCCTGCATGAGGCTAAGCCGTGCCTCCCTATTTGCATAAGGCTAAGCATTGCCTTCCATTAGCATGAGACTAAGCACTGTCTCGACCCTTTCATGAGGCTAAGCCATGCCTCCATAATCTGCATGAGGCTAAGCACTGCCTTCCATTTGCATGAGGCTAAGCACTGCCTTCCATTTGCATGAGACTAAGCACTGCCTTACATTTGCATGAGACTAAGCACTGTCTCAAACCCTGTATAAGGCTAAGCACTGCCTTCCATTTGCATGAGACTATGCACTGTCTCGATCCTTGTATGAGGCTAAGCCCTGCCTCTATATCTGCATAAAGCTAAGCATTACCTTACATTTACATAAGACTAAACACTGTCTCAAACCCTGCATAAGGCTAAGCATTACCTTATATTTGCATGAGACTAGGCACTATCTCGATACTGGAATGAGGCTACCTATCTGCACAAGGCTAAGCATTTCCTTATATTTTCATGAGACTAAGCTTGTCTCAAATCCTGCATAAGGCTAAGCCCCGCCTCATTTTTACATAAGGCTAAGCATTGCCTTCTCCTTGAATGGGACTAGGCACTGTTCCAAACCTTGCATGAGACTAAGCACTGTCTCCCTTTGCATAAATGTTGCCCTGTTCTAAACCTTGCATTATTTTCTTCTCTCGAGGCTAAGATCTGCCCCGAACTCTATGTAAGGCTAAGCTCTGTCTTGTTATTATCTCTGGCATCATGTCTCTGCATCTTATGGGCTGATATATAGCCAACTTATCCGAAGGCGTCATAGTCCGAAGGCATCATCCTCATAGCCGGAAGACAAGATGCCATGGCCTGAGGATCTCTTAATCTTGCATATCATTATTCAAAGGCATCATGGTTTTGAGGTACCATATTCATGGCCTGAAAACATCATTTCATGGCCTGCGAATCCCTTACCGCACAATTCATGGACCCAAACATCATGGTCTAAGGACATCATCTTCACCGTCTAAAGACGATCTCCATGGTCCCGAGGGAATTTTCATCATGTTTAAATTTATGCAATAATCTATATATATTTGCATGCATTGTATTTTGAGTTTGCAGGTGATCCAAGAAGCAACCGTTCTCCTAACGGGAGCAATCTTCGCTCTGGTTTCCATTCAACGTTCATATCCTTCAAATTATTTCAAATGTAACTAACCACCGTCAGTTAACCATTCATGTCTAATAACCGTTCAAGTATCCATAACCGTGCCCAGATACATCCATTCACAATCCTGATATTGTTGCAGTCTAGAATATCTTGTCCGCTCTTACAAACAACTCCACCGGTTCATACCACCGTGGATCCAGAACTACACATGGCCTGATTCCTGTAAAACCAGGGATATGTTGGCAGCTCAAAACCAGGTTGCAGCCTATATCTTTCAAATCAACCCATTCGGTCAAAATCGGTCATCATCTATTTACCCGACAACTCTTTTATCCTTTCCGGGTAAAGATGGGCATCTGTTGATACCCAAATTTTCCCTCATGTTTTTAAATATACATATATACTTTCAAAATAGTACATATGCATCATCATTTGATTCATAAGTGCATATATGAATTTTCCTAATTTTCTATAATTTTAAAGATTTTTAAATCAATTTATTCCCATATTCTATTAATAAATAATCATTAATTTCATTGAAAATTATTTTATGATGATTTAATCATCTAAAACTATCATTTATACCCATGTGAGGTTTTAAATATTTTTAATGCATTTATTATAATTACATTTTGTATTTTTAAGGCTAAAATTGCACATTTTGCAATAATAGCCCATATATACTTATAATTACTTTATTTATGAAAAAATAACTCTTTATATTTTATAGTGTTAAATAATTGTAATTAATCATTTTTATGCACAAATAATATTTTTACTATTTTATTTATCATTTTTACGAATTATTTTATTAATTAAAAATGGGTATTTAACTAATAGCCTAATCTAAACCTATTTTCGGACCCAATTACCCAGCCCAACACCTAAAATGCCTAACCAAATAAACCCAGCCCAAAACCAATGACCCAATTACTCCCACCCGGTCGCGACCCATTTACCAACCCGCCCCGCTTATATTTTAAATCTTGGTCGTTGATCTCCTAAGATCAACGACCCCGGTTAACCTACCCCTTTTAATATTAACTCCCAAACCCTAATCCCCCCATTTCCTCTCACCCGCCGTCTCTGAATACTCTCACCCCTTTCCCTCTCTTGTGAACCCTAGACGCCGTCACCCCCTAACCTCCTCCGATTCCTACTGGATTTGGAATCCCTTGAGGATTTTCTTGCCTTAATTGGTTCTATATTACTACTGGCTACTCGATTATGGTATAATTTAGTAGATTTCCTAACATGGCAAGCTAATCTCTCCATTTTCAGTATCTGAGATTTTTCTCTGTTCTCATTTACCCTAAATATTAGGGTTTATATCTTTTAAAGATCTGTTTATATTTTTTAATATTTTCGTTTAAAACGTCTTTTATATTCTTGTATGTCTGTTCCTTTGTGATTTTTCGTTAAAAAACTTTGCCTAATTTATTTTCCCTAAAATAAGGGCTCAGATCTTGCTAAGATCTGTTAAGATCTGTTTTGGTTGATTATCTCGACCTTCCGTATATCTGCCTTCTATTTTTTATGATATTGTCTACCTAAATTATTGGCCCTAAATTAGGGCTCAAAACTATTAAAGGTTCTTATATTTTTGATTTATTCCTCAGTATCTGTCTATGTGCATTCTGACTAACTTTATTTTATGGTTTCGATTTTTATTATGTTTTCATTTACTGATGCTATGGTTACTTGCTTTAGTTAGACCTATTTGATTGTTGACTTGCCTTAATAGTGTTCCGAACTCTTCCTTAAACAATGTGATTGATTGTTTCCATATTTGCATACCCTAGTTTAAGGCTATTTAAACCCTTTCCCTTTTTCCCATTAGACAAACTCGAAAATCATTAACCTCACTAGACTTAAACTCTATTTTGTTATTATTCTTATTCTACATTGTGGTCTTGGCCGGATGAAAGCCAATGCCATTAAGTTCTGGGATTTGTTTCTCATTGTTGATTCAGAACACTATGGTTTTTGTTCTTTTCTTGCACTTCTCATTTAACTGGTAAGTTTTGTACCCTTGTCGTTTCTTTCTTATGTATCTCTGGCTTGTTCTATGATCCAGTGTGCTTAACTTTAATTTTTTTAAAGCATGATTCTGTCAATTTTACGTTTGTTTGAGTCTCTTTAGTTCTCTAATTAATGTTGTTAGTTCCGAGACTGTTCATGCTTGTTTTGAATAATATGAATCCTCTTAAGTGTTTTAGCTTAATGCCTTCTAAAACTGCTTCCTGTATGGAGCTTTATTAAGCACTTTCATTGAGTCTTCTAAAGTAATCTCTTATGTTAACACTAGAATACCCATAGGTGATATTGATAAGTTCATCTGTTCTGAATCTTTGCAATGTTTGCCCTGATGTGTTCGAAGAAATGCTAAGGCCTTTCTGTCACTTATGTGCCCTGATAATGTGTATTTTTAGCATGTCTTTAGTTCATTTGATTCCATACTCTTTCAAGTGATTGATTGGCTCTAGGGTACTTATCAAATTTATGTTTTCTACCATGTCTAAATGCCGTTTGTTTCCTGATATGAGTAAACATGGATTGTCCTTAATACTGAAATGTACACTTAGCATAATTAGACCTTTCAAACTTTAACTTGTTAAGTATTATGCATTTGTGCATGAAGAACTTTGTAAATCTTTCCAAATTGTTTTCCTATCTCTTTCAATATAATTCTTCCTATGTCTCTAAGTCTTGCTGACCTTTTTGATCAAATGCTCTATGTTTTTTGAACTCTACTATGTTTGCTTCCTAAAATCAAGTATGTCTCTTCATATTCTGTCCCTCAGCAATTTTCTACTCTTTTATGTGTTGCCTATGCTATCCTGAATCCCCATCCTTAGGCCATTTAGGTTCTGTCTGTGACCTCCCTAATGTGAGCATTGCTCGGGGTCCCTGTGAGACCCTTGTGAACTCTGACATATTGGGGTTTTGTTTCTAATCCCTTGAACCGTTTCTGACCATTTTCTCTAGTGTGAGCACTGCCCTGGGTTCTTGAAGACCTTGGGAACTCTGACAGACTAGAGATTTGGGTTCTGTGTGCTATGGGTGGATCATTCACCACTGATTATTGTGTATCTATGAATATGAGCCTTGGAGTTGTTATAGGTTGAAGGCATGGGCTGTCTAGATGTATTTGGCCTGTTGTAGTCTTTCTATAGTTTTACTTATATTTTGTAATTTATTAACTTTCGTCTGTAATAATTTTGTAATAACAATTCTGGGGTATTTAGTAAAATTGGGAAGGGGTCCTTATTTTCATTCTCAAAGTTGGGTAGAAATCCTACCTATAGGTTCTCTACTATGTTATTGGCCTTGCCTATAAGTTCCATATTATGTTGTTGAAATCGTATGTAGAAATCCTGCCTATAGGTTCCATATTGTGTTTACATGCTAGAAATCCTGCCTATAGGACGAATTTTGCGATATGTTAAAAATCATGCTTTTAGGTGTATCAATTTGTCCAGTAATTATGTGTTAGCAACCATAGGATCAATTCTTGGTTTAATTATGTGTGCAAATTCTTGCCCGTATATTGTTTAGCTGTAGAAAGCATGCCTATAGGGTTTTAAATCAGTTTAATTCTAGAAATCATGTCTATACGTTTTTAAAATCAGTTTAATTGTAGAAATCATGCCTATAGTTTCGATTTTTATATACCGACAATTTCAAATTGGTGCGACTTCGCCAAAACTTTTATGTTTTGGTATGGAAGCCTCGAAATCACAAGAAATTTTTCTTGTATCAATCAAAATTCAAGATCTCCATTCTCACCAAACATATTGGGTCCAAGTCTTACTGAATTTGAAACATTATGCCAAGGAATCTTTCTTCTTATATTTGTGTTCACTTTTGACGCTTCTCTTACTCTTCTCCCCTTTTTTGGCAGCGAGCGAATATGAAGTCCAACAAACTTGAAGGTTATGCGAACATGAAGACATAGAGAATCCCCAGACTTTGATGCAACTATTTTCATCATTTCAGTGAAGACACTATTTTACTATAGCAGCTTGCCCCCTTCAAATGAAATGAGATCTAAATCTTAACAGAAAAATGATATCTTAACTCGTTTTCAAGTGCTGGTTGTCTGGATTAGATTCCATCGTACTTCATTCGAACAATGGTTGGGGCACTATGTATATTTAGAAATCATGCGACTAAACTCAAAATGAAACTCTAAGCTGCCTACGCACCTCGGTGACGAGGATCAAGTCATACCGTAGTTCAGAATGGGTGATTTTTTTTATGTCTTAACTTTTGCCTAGGTCACCTCTTTCAAGGTTTTCACCTAGCGGACTTTATTTTTGGTGGGTCGTACACGGTTTAGACTCATGCAGTCTAGGAGTATATGAACATGCATTTTAGGCTCATGCGTCAAGGAGCGTTCGAACATGCAATTTAGGATCATGCGTCAAGGAGAGTTCGAACATGTAGTTTAGGCTCATGTGTCAAGGAGCATTGCAACTTCAAGGATAATAATTCTTCAAAAAATTTCCATTGATCGGACCGTTGATGTCATCTGCATCAACCAGCTTGTAAGCCCCACTTGAGTAAGCTTCTTGTACGACATATGGCCCATCCCATTTTGAAGTGAAATTCCCTACATGTTTATGGGAAGTAATAATGGGTTTTCGTATGGAAAGGACTTGATCTCCTACTTGAAAGGATATCGGGTGAACTCTTTTATCGTAGGCGCGACATAATCGAGCTTGATAACATTCAAAACTCTGTTGAGCTTCTAACCTATTCTCATCAAGAGCCTCCAACTCGACTAATCGAAGTCGAGAATTTTCATCATCAGTGATCCCTTCTTGCATAGCCAGTCGTAATGAGGTATTTGATGTTCAAGTGGCAAGAAAAATTTGACTCCATAAACGAGTGAACAAGGAGTCGCTTGTGTTGGCGTGCGGTGAGTCGTCCTATATGCCCATAGAGCTTCTTCCATACGGTCATTCCAATATCGTTTGGTTTTGGAGACGACTTTCTTTAGCAAGTTGCATAGAGTTTTGTTGAACGCCTCAGCTAGACCATTGGCGGCAACGTTGTACATCGAAGAGTTACGTTTCTTGAAGCCAAAGAAATCACAAATCTTGTTAATCAACCTATTATAGAATGGCTTTCGTTTATCCTTTATTATTTAACGAGGAATGCCAAAGTGATAGATTGTGTTTACTCTGATGAAACTTGCAACATTTTCCTTCTTTACCTCCTTAAGAGCAACAATTTCAGCGCATTTTGAGAAGTAGTCAGTTGCAACCAAGATGTATAGGTTCCCACTAGAGGAGTTTGGCAGTGGCCCAACAACATCCAATCCCCAAGCGTCCAACGACCAGGATGCAACAGTCGGGTGCAACACTTCAGGAGGTTGATGAATAAAATTCACATGGAATTGACAAGCGTTGAATTTTCGAACGTAGTCCAAGCAATCTTTTACCATCATTGGCCAATAATATCCCATCCTTTTTATATGGAAGTGGAGCTTTGGTCCAGACTGGTGTGACCCACATACCCCAGAATGTTCCTCTTGCAAAGCTTGAAGTGCTTCTTCTTCCGCTAAGCATCGCAAGAGTACTCTCTCGAACGACCTTTTGTATAAAGTAACTTTGTAGTAAAGGAAGCGAGGTGCACGACGACGGATTTCAGTTCTTCTCCTCGGATTTTCTGGAAGTATCCCATAGCATAAGTAGTCGATAATGGGTTGTCGCCATTCTTCTTTCTCAACTTCAAAAACAGCGATAAGATGCTTAAGTTCATTTTCTTCACCTTCAGCCTCATTTGGCGGCGGTACTACCCATTTTTGGCAGACAGTAACTTGCACTTGATCAGGCAGGGTTAATGATGAAGCTAGGGCAGCTAAAGCATCGGCCTTCTTATTTTCTTTCCTTGGCACATGCTGAATAGTCACATCACTGAGCCACCCCATTAACTTTTTACGTAATCATGATATGGGCTCAGGATTTTTGACCTCGTAACTACCTAGAAGCTCATTGACCACTAACTAAGAGTCACCAAAGACTTGCAATTGCAACTGCTTCATTTTGACAGCCATTTCAAGACCAAGTATTAGTGCTTGATACTCAACAACATTGTTAGAACAGAGTTGTATCAACGTTAAAGAGTAGGGAAGAACTTCACCTTGAGAAGTGACAAATACTACACCAGCACCAGCTCCTCAGTGATGTGCAGCACCATCAAAGTACATCTTCCATGGAGGATGAACTACAATGACCATTGTGTCCTCATCAGTTAGTTCGTCAGTTAACTTCCAATCATCAGGTATAGGGTGATCTGCCAAGAAGTCCACTAACGCTTGTCCTTTTATAGCCTTTTGAGGGATGTACATGATTTCAAATTGTTGAAACTGGAGGTACCACCTTTCTAGTCGATCACTAAGGACAGGTTTTGACATCACGAACTTGATGAGATTTGCTCTAGAAACAAGACGAACAACATGAGATTGAAAAAAGTGCTTCAACTTTTGAATTGAGAAGACTAGCGCCAAACACGACTTTTCAATTGGTAAATAATTCAGCTCGTTTGGTGTCATCATCCTGCTCAAGTAGTAAAGAGAGTTTTCTTTCCCCTCACTATTTTCTCGGGCCAACAACGCTCCAATATACCTTTCTTATGCGGAAATATATAGTATCATCGGTTTTCCAAGTATAGGGGCTGCTAAAATCGGAGGCTTCATCAAGTAGGATTTAATGCTCTCGAAGGCATTGCTACAAGCTTGGTCCCATTTGAAAGGGACACCTTTCTTCATAAGGTGACTGAATGATTGGCACCTCCCAACTAGGTTTCAGATGAATCTCCTAAGGTACGCTAACTTTCCTTGCAGACTTTTCAATTCGTGAATATCCCGAGGTTCATGCATTTTCAAGATTGCATCTACTTTGGCTTGATCAATTTCAATCCCTCGATGTAGGACAATGAAACAAAGGATCTTTCCGAAAGTAACTCCAAAGGCGGATTTCAATGGATCCATCCTAAGTTGGTACCTCTGGAGCAACTCAAACACCATTCTCAAGTCTTTCAAGTGGTCTCCCCTCTTTCTCGATTTTAACACCAAGTCATCCACATAGCAGTCGACATTTTTATGGAGAAGATCGTCAAAAATATTCTGCATAGCCCTTTGATAAGTAGCACCGGTGTTCTTCAATCCAAAAGGCATTACCCTCTAGCAATAAATACCATTGGGGGTGCAGAATGCAGTAAACCCTTCATCTTTTGGTGCCATGCAAATTTGGTTATAGCCTGACGAACCATCCGTAAAAAACTTTGCCTCATACCCAGTAGTAGCATCGACCATCAACTCTGGAATAGGAAGCGAGAATTCATCTTTGGGACACGCATTATTGAGATCCCTGAAGTCGATGCACACTCGAATCTGGCCATTCTTCTTCCTTACAGGGACAATACTTGAAAACTAAGTTGGGTATTTAATTTTCCCAAATAAATACAGCTTCAATGAGTTAACTTCGGTTTCAATCAGGGGAACCAATTCCGACCTAAAACGCCTTTGAGCTTGCTTAACAAAACGAGCGCCATTCTTGACAACAAAGTGATGGACTGCTAATTTAGGGTCCTAGTCAGGCATTTCTTTGTAGCTCCAAGCAAAGACATCCCTAAACTCCTTGAGTAATTCAATATAAGTGTTTTCTTCATCAACGTCTAGTAAAGCACTTAGGTAGGAGGGTCTTGGTTCTTCATCAACACCTAGGTTAACTTTTTTTAAGGCATCAACTGTTGCCTTCAACCCTTCTTCAAGTTCCGAGGGAGAATCTTTTACATATTTATCTTCTTGAGGGTCCCCATCGTTGAAGGATATATGATAACACGGTGAAACATCGTCCGAATTTTTCGTCATCCCCCATTAGAGATAGAACACCATGTTCGCTTTGTGCAGTAACATGATACGAAGAACCCACACTTTCTTCGTCTTCATCATATTCTGTAGTTTAGACCAGTGTATGGATTCACCTTTAGTACTTCATTACACGAAACCATAATTTTTATTTGTCGCTTCATTCTAGAAGGAACCAAACTTTTGAAATATTTAGAGTTCTTCTAAATTTTGGGCGAAGCGGGTGCTCTTGTATTTCGATAATTTCCTTGGAAATTATTTCCCTTCTTTAATGGACCCAATTTCTCAAATACGAAAGTTCTCAAAGTTGATTTTCCAAGTCGATCAAAGACATAAGTCATGTTAGAAGCGGCAGATTCATCTTCTACAGTGATATAATTGATGGTCGCCCTTCTTATGGAGATGCGCACTGGTGACAGTTGCTTGTATCCCAACCTTCACGTGGTTGCTTCATTGCAGCTTCTGATGGGAGCTTCCCTAACTTTGACGGCTCATTGGGATTGTATCCAGCTTTTGCAAATAGCCTGTAAGCGTTAGGATCAAAACCTTCATCTTTTCACTTTGTAGGGGGTGTCATATTCTGCAAACGATTTTGGGCTACAAACCCTGCAAGCGGCTTCGAGGACAACTTTATTGCTTCAATTCGTTTTACCGGGAGAGTTAACTCCTTTAGCATGTTAGTTTGGAAATTAGATGATTCACCTTCATCTTTCTTCCTTTTAGGGACATGTTGGAGCGTATGACTTAATTTCTTGCCATAAGATGCAATATCCTCTCTATGAGATTATTCGCGTTGGGTTGTACCTCCTCAGTAACAACTTTGGCTTTACCAATAGTCATCTCAGCTCTTTTAGTTATGGGCTCGTCATTCTTGTTTTTCATGCCATCATCAACTTTTAGCTCCTTCACCATGCGATTCTTCAAGTAGAGCTTTGCATCAGCGAAGTGTGACTCGGCCTCGGTGAATGGCTCATCATCAAACAAGACATTGTACGAACTCTTCGCATCGATCACATGCAACCATGCACTTGATTGCAATATCTTCAATGGTGATTCCCAGCCTAATCGCGTCTATGGCTCTTTTCCCCCCTTGGTTGAATCCTTGGATCATCACACAACTTTCTAAGAGTTCATTCATGGGAATACCAAGTTCTTTCACAGTGCGAATTGGCAAAATGTTCACTCAAAATCCTCCATCAACCAAAATTTGATTTACCCTTTCATCACGCATATAGACAATCAGGTACAATGGGCGGTTATGAGAATTATCACCTAGCAAAAGATCATCATTTGTGAACGTGACTTTTTGCTCACAAGCATTAACTTCTTGAGGAGTGGACTCGATAAGATTTTCGGAAGATGGTGCCAACGGTAGTTCATCACTCTTTTCTTTCCCTTCGTCAGTATGGAAACAAGAGGCATCAATACCCTATGGGAAATCTTCGTGAGGAACCAACATGGTAAAAATGCCTCCAAGGTCACTGGATGTCGTGGATTTTAAGGGTGGTGCATCTCCACTTTTGCTTTATTTAAGTGCTTTACTAGATTCCAACTTCTTGCTCTTTTTACCACCATTTTTCTTGTTGGTTGTTCTACTGATTATTTTCGTGGGCTCCTTCTGTGGTGCCTATGACGAGTCACCAACGTCCAACCTTCATCATCATCGGGTTGATTGACTTCAGATTTTTCGTTCTCTAGTAATTCTTCATCTTTACTTTCTTAAAACCACATAATTCATCCGGACTGAATGAGCCAAAGGTGATAGAGACTTGGTTTGCGTTTGCTTTCTCATATTCAAACACGATCTTCTTTTCGCGAGCCAAGTCCATAACTTGTCCTTGAAGACAAAGCACTTCTCCAGAGGGTGGCTCAGAAGTCGATGGTATTTGTAGTAATTTGGGTTATTTGTTTTCCCATCTTCATTTGGTCGCTTCATCTCCGGAAGCTCAATGAGATTTAACTCGAGGAGTTCTTCAAAAATAGATGGCACATCAGAATCCAGATGTGGGTACTCTTTCTCTTGCATTTCTTTTAGAGTCAACTTTTCACTTAGCTTATCTTGAAACGGAGTGGATTTCATACTCTACTTCTTGCTCACCTTCGTCGTGAACTTCACAGGTCTTGGTACAGACTTAGTTCAGTTTTTGAATTCTTTCTTGTCATTCCCTTTGCGAGGTCCCAGCATTGGCCATGCTCAATTCCATGTCATGGGCACGAGTTGCAAGTTCTTCAAATGTACTAGGCTTGATACCTTGCAAGATGTAGTGCAATACCCAATGCATACCTTGGATGCACATCTCTATGCCAGAAGCTTCACTAAGCCTGTCTTTACACTTGAGGCTTGCATTCCTCCAATGATTGATAAAGACGATAACTGGTTCACCCTTCCATTAGCGAGTATTTGTGAGTTCCACCATGCTCACAGTGCGCCTTATGCTATAAAAGCGATTGAGGAACTCTTGCTCTAGTTGATCCCAACTATCAATAGATCTTGCCTCGAGGTCTGCATACTAATCAAAAGCATTTCCTTTTAGCGAGCGGACAAACTGTTTGATGAGGTAATCTCCATAAGTCCTAGCGTTGTTTCATGTATCAACAAAGTGCACCACATGTTGTTTTGGATTGCCTTTACCATCAAACTGTTAAAATTTTGGAGATTGATAGCCAGCGAGCATCTTTAACATATCCATCCTTGTAGTGTACGACGTTGCGTATGTAAGGAAAGACTTGGTAGCAACTTCGTACTTGGTTTTAATAGTTCCTTCGATGAACTCCTTTAGTTGATTGATTGGAATCATCCCTTCAGATGAGACATGGATAGCCTTATCGGATGCAATTTGTCTTGGGGGAGAATTACTCTATGGAACCTCTGGGAGCTTGCCATGTGCATTGGTGGATTCTTATTCCATCAAGATTCCCACCTTATCTGTTAGCTTGTCAATTCTGCATCTTGATTTTTCATGCACTTGGTCAAGCCAGCGATTGCTTTCGTCAAGATTGCCAACTGCTCCTCCGCAGATGAAGTGTTTGTCACCATGGCTTGCATGATTGTCGTGGACGATGGAGAGTAGCATGGATTGTCACAAAGATTGATCCTCGATTGACTCACTCTACGTGGTGTAAGTGGGGAGGATCCATTACTCAAATCATCATCACTTTCCTTCACAGCAGAGTGCTTGGATCCGGAGAGGTCAAGCAGAGCAAGAGTTTTCTTGATCTTTTCAGCAACATCGCTTCCTTCTTCGGGTACGTTTGTGGAAGATCTTTCTCCTTCTAAGGATGAAGATCTGAAAACAGGGGTTGATGCGGACGGCACTTGGGGTGCTTGTTTCCCTAACAAGTTTGCTTTGCTCCTCGTAACTGGTCCAAAGCTTCCAAAGGTAACACCGAGGATTTTTTCCACATCAGCATAGAACTTGGAATTAGCAGCCTTGGCGGAAATTGAATCGGAGTTGATTTTCTTGGAAGCCATTTCGTTGTTCTTGAACTTTGGTGATTGAAAAGTTGAGATGAGAGGTAGAGATTGTCCCACTGAGCGTGCCGGAATTTGTAGACATTAAATTGCGTTGAGAAAAAAAAATCAAGACCGAAAAATATTGCAACAATCATAGTATTTTATTTCAAATAATCCGAGTGTATAATATCTATTAATCATCTGATTCTTCTTTTCAACAGTAAATAAAAGAGCCTTCGAGCTTAATATTGAATTTTATTTTATTTTAATCTAAGTGCTTGAAGCTTGATCTTGATCTCGATGTACTTTTAATCCAAGGTCTTGCAACTTATTCTTGATTCTTCGTCTTGATTTTTTAATCCTTAGAACACCTGAATGCTTGTAGCTTTTAGAGAAATCCGCAGCCTTTGATCCACGAGCTCCCTCTTTGCTTCTTGTTATAACTTCTGGTGTCTTTACTTAGTTATGAAGACCTTTATTTATAGTTATGGGAGGAAAGAGTTATGATAAGAACAAACTCTTTCTGACCAATCAAATTGAAGTGTGACAAGGTCGCATTTGATTGGCCAGAACATCTCACTTGCACACGTGTCATGATTTCATTGGCCCTTTGATGTGATTTGAAATGTATTGTCATTTTGACACGTGTCATAATCATATTAGCTCTACCGTTTGATTTGGCGCGCCACGTCATTTGACATGTGGCACCAAACTGGGCCTCCAGGAAGATGACATTTGGGCCTAATAAAGTGGGCTCATCACTTTAGCCCAATTAATTGGACTAGCGCAATGGATTAAACTTATTTATTTAATCTATATATATTGGACTTATATAATTAATTCAAATTATATTAGCCCATAATATTTATTTGGACTAGTATATTTAAAATATAGTCCAAATTATTTATTGAATTTAAATTCAATAAATTTTACATGCCTACACATACTAAATACAAAAAGGAAGGAGAATTTAATTAAAATTGCTTATTGAAAGTGATACTAAAATAATAATTATTATAGTTATTAGTAGATTTATGATATATAACAATCGACCTCTCTATTTAAACTTTGAAATAATTCAACACCACGCATTTAGAAAATAATATAACACTATTCATATTGTACATAAATTCTAAATAAAAAATTTAAAATTTATAGAACAAAAACTAATGTATAAAGAGAAAGATAAAGATAATATGATTTTATCTATACTTTAATTTATTTTACAAAAATAAGTAAATAAATAATACTCAAAAATATTATTGATAAATTTGAACAATGAGAGAATTATGAGAAACAATCATAAGAGATACAGTCAAGTTAAATTTTATGAGTAATACAAAACTATATCCATTTTATTAAAAAATGTGGTAAGTTACTAAAAATTTTATGTTATAATTTGATAATATTAAGTAATGGATAATACAATTAGAATAAGCAACAAAGAAAAAAAATATAAATTTTAGATAAAATATAGAAATATAAGACTTATAAGTAGAATTATGATTAGAAAATTCGTACATGTACTCATATTTGAACTTATAATAAACAAAGAGTCATAAAGGAAGAATATTTGTTTACCTTGAAAATGGTTTTGACAATTATATTTGATTTGTGGTTCTAAAAATATGTGATTTATTCCAATATTAGTTGATAAGCAAGAAATGATAAGTATAAGCAAAGAAAAAATGATAGCCAAACCACTCTTGTTAGAGAATAGGGGCCTCGAGCTTGCTGGAATCGGGGGCCTCGGGGTTGAGCAATAGCAATAAATGAAGAACACTAAAATAAAGGGCAATAAAGTTGGGAGATGGTGTTGAACACGAAAAAGGCAGAGAATGTTCTATATTAGTAAATATTGTGTATTACAAGATAGATTGGGGTCCCATTTATATAGGAGGGGTGAATCCCAACATAGTACATGTCTAATTATAACAGAGGAATGCTATTGGTACAGCTGTGTAACGGCCTTGTACGGACTTGTACTAACTTTGTAGACCTTATCAGCTCTAACCACGTGTTCTTGGGAGTTTCCCGCCTTTCCATGACGGTCATCAATTTTACACTACTTCGAGATAGGCCATGATGGGTCTTCAATGTACTCTCTCGAGGTATGCACTTAGGGGTCGGACTTCAAACTTTACTTCAAGCCTCTCGATATCGACCGTATACAGATATTCCCCGTGTTTCTTAGTATGAAATGATAAGAAACGATTTGAATTCTTTGACTCTTCGATGTCCCCATTATGACGTCAGTCACGTGAGGCCAGTGATTGATATGACAGAAAGGACGTGCAAAGGTCACGCTTGCACGGCTGTTGAGAAGCCATAAATTGATAACGACGGTTGGCCGTCCTTTTGTTTTCTCCAACACGCATACTGACCCCTTTAAATGCCCCAATCCTTACCCCTTAAACTTTTACTTTTCGCAACATCTTCAGACCTTGATCAACCTTTTTATACGCTTGCTTCTCCTCTGTGTTCATCTCTCAAACAAATTCTTCTCTTTCTTCTGAGATTTTATAGCAAAAAATGGCAGACAAAGACTTCTAAGAATGTTCCCCAAAAGGAGAAAGCTCCTTCATCATCACGCTCGTCTAAGAGAAAAGCAGTAGTACCTCCTCGAGTTGAGGAGTGTATCCCCGTCCCTTGTGATACATCCTCTGACTTCAAAATAGACAAACCTTCTTCGGTACCGGGACGATGCGAATCCATGTCTCGATACATCAGCCTGATAACTGAAACTGAGAAAGTGAAGGTTGACTGCCGTTGGGGGAGGCAGTGAAAGTAGAGATTCCTTCTCGTGAGGAAGACTTAACCACATATAAAGTCGGTTTCCTCAGTGTGTACACTTATCCTTTCACCCTAGGTCCGGTAGAACCATATTCTCCATCGGTAGACCCAGTGATCCTCGATTTCTGCAAACAATATCGGGTGACACTTGGCAAAATCTATCCATCATTCTAGCGCATCGTTTACCTGATTAGGTAATTTTCAAACATGATCGAGGGGATTCCTTTTACCCTCGATCATCTGATCAGACTGTATAGCCCCCGACTTTATCTAGGTGGCCTAATTAAGCTACAACATCGAGCTTCGAAGATCTTCTTCGCTAGTATCGATGAGGACAAGAACAGTGGGTGTATAAGCCGTTTTGTCCAATTCAGGACCATGGACTTGATCCCTGCTGAGAAAATGCCATTCCCCAAGGAATGGAATATGAATCGTGAGCGAGCATGCCTCGTTAATCAGATATTTTTTCTTCACTTTGAACTAATCTCCCGTTGATGATGTTGTTGTCGAGTGGTACCCCAGTGTGGTCAAGGATCTCCCGGGATGGGTCCGACAACTTGATTTGACCTGCCCATATGTTAAGCGCGTGTGGCGCGATTTGGCCAAGACCCGATGGGAGGCTAAAAACCATGGTGAGTTTTTATTCCTGTCATGCTTGAACTCCTTAGAGAAAATATCTCTTGATAGTACTCTCACCCTTCATGCTTATGCACGTCTCGGAGAGTCCGTTTTGATGAGGGAACCCCCGCATGGGGAGGAAATTACCCCGAAGCCTACCAAGGAGAAAAAGAGAAAGAAGAAATCACCGACTGAGTCCCCGAAGCCAAAAAAGGCTAAAGTTAAAAAGCCTAAGGCCGATTCAACGGCCTTAACTCCAGAAGCGATTGATAGTCTTCGTGCTGAGGACGAAGATAATGATGACTGCCCGCTGGTACTTCGGTGAAGAGGGGGCACAATTGCTTCAAAGCCTGCTGAGCCGGTGGCTGTTGAGCTGAAGGGTGCGAACCAGAAAGTTGCCGATGTGACCCCACCTTGAGCTGAAGAGATTCTCGAGGGTGGGTGAAACAAAGTCCCCGAGCCGATCACCGGCCAAAATATGTCCCTAGCCGAAGGGAATTCGGTAGATGAACTCGAGGAGCCCAACTTTGACGCTCCTCGAAGATGAGAGAAGGCCCCGATTGATCCACTAGGGGTCATTGATGTAGATGATTCTCTGCCGGGCCCGACATTCTCCCCGAGGCAAATACAGGATTCCCAAAATATAGAGAATCCCTACGTGGGGGCATCCCACGGAGAGAATGATGTGTTCGAGGGATATTTTTCCGGGGTCGAAAAATCCTAGACCTTAACGCCTCGTTTATTTTCGAAGAAGCCGAGAATCTTCGAAAACAGGTAATCTCTTGACTTAAAAACTTTATTTTGAACCTTGATTCCTGCTTTTCTGACTTTTTACCTTTGTGTATTTAGGCCTTAATGCTCTACAACCAGGCTTTTCCAAGTCACAAGCCAAGTTATCCCACTAAGGAGAAGAGTATAGGAAGCCCAAGAAGGAGGGGGAACTGCTTGACCTTCAAGCATGTTTGGAGAAGATGTCTCGAGAACGGGTCGATCTCGAAGAGAAGGTAACAAAACCTTCGTGGGCTTAATTTTATGTTTATTAAACTTTAGCATTTAATGTATTAACTTGATTCTTGCAGCTCAAGCAGAAGGATGACCTAGTGGGACAGCTCCAAGAGGAGCACATGGTCAAACATACTGAGATTCTCGGGCTCAAGCAGCGCATGAATGAGGTAGACTCTAAGAAATATACTCTCTGAGAGAGGCTAACCTCGGCTGAGCATCAGCTCCAAGGTGCAAAGGAAGAAGGTCGTAGATATAAGGAGCTCCATGCGGAATTTTCTGCTGAGTTATCCAAGTTTAAGTCTGAGATCAATGAGCTCATATCTTCGTACCAGAATGATGCTGCTGATGCCAATGCTCGGGCTAGGACGGTGTCTGCTGAGGTCGAGATTAAGCTAACTCGAGCCCTTGATCATACTCGATTGGAATCCCGTAGGCGGGCTCTCGAGGAAGCACATGTAGAGGGCTTCAATTTTTCTGCTTAGATCGAGAGAGTGAAGACCCTAGAAGAAGAGTTTGCAGCTCTGCTTATTTATGATAATGACTCAGCTAGTGGCTCGGAGAGCGGTGAAGAAGAAGTGCCCGAGGGGGAAGAGGCCGTCGATGACCAGGTGGCCGAGGGACAAGCCTTCGAGGAAACAAATCCTGGGGAAACTTCATTTGATCAAGTGACCCCGACAGTAGATTAGGATTTATTTTTCCTTTCCTTTTTTTTGTGTAAGGGCTCCAAGCATGAGCTTTGTAAATATGTTTTGTGAACTCTTTATATGAAAGGATCTTTTGCTTTATCTTCATTCCTTGCCAATTCCTGTCTTGCCTTTGATTTTGAAATGAAATTTGATGTTTGTCTATAATCAGTCCGATGTTTCGGACTTAGAGGGTAAAACCCTTAGGTTTTTGTGCTTGATAAACAATCGATAATAGTTGACCATTTAGGGTCCGATTCTTCGAGTTAAGCTTTAGCTCGGGATTTTCGAGTCTGAACTTAGATGAGGTCTCGAGCATAGTGTGCCTCGGCCTTCAGGTCTCAAACACAGTGTGCTTCGGCCTTTAAGTTGCTAAGGTATTGACCCTTAGGTTTTAAAACATTTGCCTTTAGGCTATTTTCATTTTGGTCCTTAGGCTTCTTCAGATCGGCCCTTAGGCTTTTTAGGTTGGCCCTTAGGCTCTTTAAGTTGGCCCTTAGGCTCTTTAGATTGGCCCTTAGGCTCTTTAGGTTGGACCTTAGGCTCTTACATATCGGCCCTTAAGCTCTTTAGATTGGGTCGATTCGACCTCTAATATGGCTATAATTTTCCCCCCATTTTGGATAAAGACTTTTGAAATTTTCATTATGCCTTGGCATGTTTTTTATTCGTCTGACTTTTCGACGGTTCAAATAGGAACCTCGATTATAAGTCGATATGCGATGATAGTTGAGGACCTCGTGGGGTTCTCTAGAAGGATGATTTTTTCGAAGCCTTTATATTGTTCAGAGTCGATACTATTGAAGCTCCTTTGCTTATGTCGAGGGTAGCTTGATTTAACCATTTTTTTCGAAGTATATCAAAGTATTTGTAGGCCTTTAGTTTTATGGAAGAAGTCGGACCTCTTCGAGCCGCATTATTTCGGCCGCAACCTTTTCATATGACCGTAGTCTTATTTTTGGCCGTAGCCTTTAGTCCCCGAGTGAGATGACATCGACTTTTATATCGAGGGTATTCTTTTTAGGGGTCTTACAAGTTCGAATATATAGCCTTGGCCTTAGTATCAGGTTTATGCCTTTTTAAGGTCTTATAGGTTTGAGTATGCCTTGTTGAGGTCTTACAAGTTTGATTTTTCCTCGTTGAGGTCTTACAGATTCGATGTCGGCTCATCGAGGTCTTACAAATTCGATGTTGCCTCATTGAGGTATTAATAGCTCGATGTTGCCTTATTGAGGTCTTACGAGTTAGTCTTCGATGACTCGGTAAGTTGACCGTCGACGACAGTCCCCGAGTATTCGAGAGTATTAGGCCCTTGAGCTGTTTCATGTGAAGATAGTAGACTTCTTTGAGGCATAAAGTGTTTTGATAAGTAAAGATTCTTCTTTGATTACTTGATACATGTGTACATGTTTTTTCCATCGGGGGCTTGACGTATTCTACACGGACACAGTTCATTTGACCTTTTGGCCCGATACAACATTCTCCTATCGAGGCCCTCTTTGGCGTAACTTGATTTCTTTGAAAAAGTAACCTCCGAGGGTGATGCCCCCCAGTATTCAAGGTTGATTGAAAGAAGCCTTGAATACTTGTTGAGTTTTCCTTTGGTAGAATATAGGTGTTTCCTCGTTAAAAACCTTGTCGGTAAAACCCATTTGGGATAGAACCCGATCTAAGGGAAAAAGAGCGCAACACATGCTTTGAAACCCAAGGTCTTCGAGTTGAAGGGTGACTCGATTTCTCCCAATCAAACACCTGCATAAAGTTAGCATGAAACATAAATGAAAAGGGAGAAGGTTATACCTTAGCAATAATAGCGTTTTAGCATCGATATGTTCCAATTGCTTGGTAGTTGTTCGCCTTCCATGGTGCTAAGTTTGTAGGATCCTTTGCCTACTAATCCGAGGACGCGATACGGTCCTTTCCAACTAGGGCCTAGTTTCCCTTCGTTTGGGTTTCGAGTGTTGAGGGTGACTTTCCGTAGAACTAAGTCCCCGAATCCAAAATATCGGAGGTTTGTTCTTCTGTTGTAGTACCTTTCGATCCTTTGCTTTTGAGCGTCCATTCAAACTAATGCGGCCTCGCGCTTTCTATCTAGTAACTCAAGGGCAGTGTTCATGGCCTCGTTGTTTGATTTCTCGGTGGCATGTTGAAATATGGAACTTAGTTCTCCGACCTCGACCGGTACCAAAGCCTCGGACCCATATACCAATGAGAACGGGGTCTCCCCTGTGCTTGACTTCGAGGTTGTTCGATATGCCCACAGTACTTCGGCAAGCACTTCTCTCCACTTTCCCTTTGCATTCTCTAACCTTTTCTTTAGGTTTTGAATGATAGTTTTTTTCGTGGGCTCGGCCTGGCCATTCGCACTCGGTTGGTAGGCGCCGATAGGATCCTTTTGATTTTATGATCCTCTAGGAATTGTGTCACCTTGCTGCCGATGAATTGCTTCCCATTATCACATGTAATCTCGGAGGGGATCCCGAATCGGCATATGATGTGGTCCCATATGAAGTTGATGACTTCTTTTTCTATTATCTTCTCGAAGGCATGTGATTCTACCCATTTCGAGAAGTAGTCACTCATAAATAAAATAAATCTAGCTTTACCTGGAGCCGTTGGTAGGGGGCCGACGATGTCCATCCCCCATTTCATGAATGGCCACGGGGATAGGACCGAGTGCAGTTGTTCACCGGGGTGGTGAATCATTGGTGCAAATATCTGGCATTTGTCACATCTTCAAATGAATTCCATGGTGTCCTTTTCCATTCTATCCCAATAGTAATCTGCTCTTATCACTTTTCGAATTAGATAATCGGCACGGGAGTGGTTTCCACAAGTGCCTTCATGGATTTCCCTTAGCACATAGTCGGTGTCCCCCGGTCCCTAGCATACTGCTAGTGATCCGTCGAAGGTCCTTCTGTACAGTGTTCCATTCTCATCGAGTGAAAATCGGGCTGCTTTGGCTCGAAGGGCCCTCGATTCCTTTGGGTCCATGGGGAGCTTCCCATGTTTCAAGTAGTCAATGTAGTTGTTCCTCCAATCCCATGTTAAACTCATTGATTTGATTTCGGCATGGCCTTCTTCGATTACCGATTTGGATAGCTGTATGACAGTCCCCGGTTTTTTTTTATTTTTTATATTCATGTTTGATCGGTTGTTAGGGGTTAGTTCTATAGTGATTTTGTCATTTATACCTTAATTTTATGGAGCTGATTTTATTTTTATTTTTTTGTATTTAATTATTGGTGTTTAAATTTGTGCCTTTGCTGAGTTTTTTTGGTTTTGTTTTGGTAATATGCTGAAGTTTTTGAACGTGTGTGTCTGTTTTATATTTTGTAACTGGTGAACTTCAGCTTGTTTTTGTTTAGGAGCTGAAGTTTTTTGTTTTGTTATGGTGAAGTCATCTTCTTCGATAGATGAACCCAGATTTGCGAATGCATCGACCTCACTGTTTTTCTCTCGAGGTATGTGAACCAGGGTCTACTCTTCGAAGCGATTCAATGTAACTTCAAGATTGTCTAAGTATCTTTGCATCCTATCTTCTCGGACTTCGAAGCTCCCATTTACTTGATTTACGACCAGAAGAGAGTCACATTTTTCTTCGATGACCTCTGCTCCTAGGCCTTTGTCCAATTCGAGACCTGCAATCATGGCCTCATACTCGGCCTCATTGTTAGTGAACTTTGAAGTTTGTATAGATTGTCTAATTATGCCGCCCGTAGGCGGCTTTAGAACTATGCCGAGTCCGGACCCTTTCACGTTCGAGGCTCCATCAGTGAAAAGGGTCCATACCCCTGAAATTGTGCCTATTTTTAACAAGAGTTCTTTCTGTACTTCAGGCACGAGGGCAGGTATAAAATCCGCCACAAAGTCCGCCAAAATATAGGACTTGATAGCCGTTCGGGGTTGGTACTCGATGTTATACCCCCCGAGTTTGACGACCCATTTGGCCAATCAGCCCGATAATTCAGGCTTATGCAAGAAGTTTCGAAGAGGGTATGTTGTTAAAAGACATGTACGATGGCATTGAAGTTAAGGTTTCAATTTCCTAGATGCACTTATTAATGCAAGGGCTAGTTTTTCTAAGTGCGGATACCTAGTTTCAGCATCTCCTAGGGTCCGACTTACGTAATAGACAGGGAATTTCATACCTTGTTCTTCTCGAACCACCACACCACTTACCGCTACTTCGGAAACGACCAAGTATAAGTATAGTGTTTCATCCTCCTTCGGGGTGTGGAGTAAATGTGGGCTCGAGAGATACAACTTTAATTCTTCCAAGGCATGTTGGCATTCCGGAGTCCACTCGAAATTGTTTTTCTTATTGAGTAGGGAGAAAAAGTGATGACCTAATCTGATGACCTCGAGATGAATCGGCCTAAGGCTGCTATCCGCCTGGTTAGCCACTGTACTGCTTTCATATTCTTTACCACGGTTATCTCCTCGATGGCTTTGATTTGTCGGGGTTGATCTCGATCCCTCTATTCGACACCATGAAGCCCAAAATTTTCCCAATACGACTCCGAAAGCGCATTTCTCGAGGTTAAGCTTCATGTTATACCTTCTTAGGATGTCGAATGTTTCGTGCAAATAAGCCAAATGGTCCTCTACGCGTAGGGACTTAACTAGCATGTCATCAATGTAAACTTCCATGGACTTGCCTATTTGATGTTCGAACATCTTATTAACTAGACGTTGATATGTAGCCCCCGTGTTTTTTTAGCCCGAAGGGAATTACGTTATAACAATATGTGCCATACTTCGTGATGAACAAAGTCTTTCCCGGTCCTTCGGGTTCATTTGAATTTGGTTGTACCGGGAGTAGGCGTCGAGAAAGGTAAGGATCTCGTGGCCGGCTGTAGCGTCAATCAAACGATAGATGTTGGGCAAATCCTTAGGGCATGCTTTATTCAAATCTTTATAATCTGCGCACATTCTCAATTTATTTCCCTGTTTAGGGAGGACTACTACATTAGCTAGCTATTCGGGGTATTTCACCTCCCTAATGGATCCTATTTTGAGAAGTTTTGTTACCTCGTCCTGGATGAACGCATGCTTTATCTCAGATTGAGGTCTCCTTTTTTGTTTCACCAGTTTGAACCTAGGGTTGACAATTAGTCGATGGGTGGTTATCTCTGGCGGGATCCCTGTCATATCTAAATGGGACCAAGAAAAGCAATCAATGTTATCAATAAGAAATTGAATAAGTTTTTCCTGAGTTCAGGGGTTAATCCCGTTCCCAGGTATACCTTTCGATCTGGGAGATGTTCGACCATTACGACATGTTTGAGCTCTTCGACTGTTGACTTTATTGCATCTTACTTCTCGGGGGCAACAAAGGCTCGAGGGGTAGGATGTCCTCTTCATCATCCTTGACCATCTGTTCATCGGTTACCTGCCGCTCGAATTCGTCCGAGGGTATAGACTGTGGTTGTTGTTTGGCTATTTCCTTGTCTTTTGACTTCTCTAGGGAGGAAGTCGTCGATGATGGTGCCATGTCGTGCACCACGAACATCTCCTTTGCTGCATGTTACTCTCCGTACAATGTTTTTACACCATCCTTTGTTGGGAACTTCATCATTTGATGCAAAGTTGATGGCACCGCCCGCATACTATGAATCCATGGCCTTCCAAGTAGGGCATTGTACCTCATGTCACCTTCGATGACATAGAATTTGGTATCTTGAATTGTACCGGCCACGTTGACTGGGAGGATGATTTCCCCTTCGTTGTTTCACTCGCCATGTTGAATTCGTTCAAGACTCGAAAGGAGGTTATGATCTGATCGAGCAGTCCGAGCTGTTCCACAACTCTCGACCTAATTATGCTAGCTGAGCTACCTGGATCCACGAGCACACGTTTAATTTGAACTTTATTTAAACGGAAAGAAATTACCAGTGCATCGTTATGAGGCTGAGATAAGGCCTCGATGTCTTCTTCGCAGAATGTAAGAGCATCCTCGGGGATATAGCTCCGAGTCCGCTTTTCCTTTGTGATGGATACTTTTGTTCGTTTGAAAACAGGTCCCTGTAGGATGTCGAATCCTCCAATGATCATGTGGATGATATGTTGGGGCTCCTCTGGTTCGTTCTTCCTGATCTCTCTCTTTCTTGAAGGTGATTCTTGGCTCGATCACTGGGGAACTCTCGAAGGTTCCCTTCATTGATCAGTCGGGCTACTTTCTCTTGAAGTTGTCTACAATCCTTGGTCCTATGACCGTGAGTGCCATGGTATTTGCATATCAAATTATGGTTCCTTTGGGAAGGATCTGATTGCATGGGCTTTGGCCACCTGGTAACTTTAATTTTTCCTATGGCTGATACGATGTCTGAGGCAGCGATGTTGAAGTTGTACTTTGACAGTCAAGGTACCTCCAATGGCCCCGCGTGCCTATCGAACCCGGTTTTTCTCATGAGTCCCCGGGAACTTTGGCCTCGATCCGCCCTTCGATCATTTCGAGGTATATTACGCCTCGAAGCATTTCTTCGGTCTTCCACATAAGGTTGGTGTCTCTCCTTGTTCGGTCTCGGATCCCTTTCTGCATTCCTTGATTCTTTTGCTAAGATCCTTCTTGGGTATACTGAGCCTGAGGGGGCTCCCAATTGGTCATCTTCGACCCTGATTTTTGATTGATACCTGTTGTGCACATCCGCCAAGTTACGACGGGATACTCGATCAAATTTTTCTTTAGCTGCTTTGAAGCTATCGAGCTCCGTTCATTCAAGCCCTGAGTGAAGGCTTGTACTGTACATCCATCGGAGATCGATGGTAATTCCATTCGTTCCATCTAAAAGCGGGATACAAACTCCCTTAGCATTTCATTATCTCTTTGCTTAATTTTAAAGATATCGGACTTCCTTGTAGCGACCTTAATGGCACCAACATGTGCCTTCACAAAAGAGTCTGCCAACATGGCAAACGAGTGCATTGAGTTTGGGGGAGGTTATGATACCACATCATGAACCCCTTGGACAATGTTTCTCCAAACTTCTTCAACAAAACAGACTCGATCTCGTTGTCTTTTAAGTCATTTCCTTTTATACCATAAGTATAGGTGGTAATATGCTCATTGGGATCTGTTGTCCCGTTGTACTTTGGGATATCGGGCATTCTGAACTTCTTCAGGATGGGCTTCGGAGCCACACTTGATGGAAATGGTTTCTGAACAAACTTATTCGAATCTACTCTCTTCAAAATCGGAGGTGCGTCCGGGATCTGGTCGACCCTCGAATTATAAGTTTCCATTTTTTTCTCGTTGGCCTCTATCTTCTTTTCTCCTGACTCGATCCTTTTGGTGAGGTCCTCGAGCATTATCATAATAGTGGGGTCTGTTCCTGACCCATTATTGCTCGATCTTTCTGGTGCTTGTTCAACCTGAGGAGTTGTTTCCAGCCTTGCTGTACTCGAGGACTTTTGTTGACTTTGTAGCTGAGCGATAGCCATTTGCTGTGCTTGTAACATTTCAAAAATAACATGCAAACTAACTTCTCTTTCCTCTCGAGCTTTTGTTTTCTGCGTGTCATGTTGGTCACCTCTGCGCACGCTTCCGTCAGTATCAGTGTCCACATCGATATGCAAAGCATTGCGTGAGCCTACATCGACGGGGTATAACGACCCGACCGGTCGTTTTGTGTATCAGAACCTCGTTCCCCTAAATGAGACTTTCCATAGCGGCTTATTATGATTTATGACTTGTGGGGACGGGTGGTACGGTATTCGGAAGTGTTTAGAGTGATATAGGAACACTTGGTTCCTTAAGGTTGGCCTTTAAGGTCAAGTTTGACTTCGATCAACATTTTGAGTAAACGACCTCGGAATAGAGTTTTGACGGTTCCGTTAGCTTCGTAAGATGATTTCGGACTTGGGCTTATTTTGGAAATGGGTTTTGGATGACCCGGGAGCATTTCGGCGCCCAATATCGAAATAAGAGTTTCCTTAAGTTCATATTGTGGTTTGGGACGTGTTTTTATGTTATCGAGGTCCAAATGGAATTCCGAGACCGGGAACAGTTCCTTAATGTCATTTATGACTTTCTCGTAAAATTTGGGGTCATTCCGAGTAGTATAGGTCGGTTTGGCGCATTGTTAACGAATTCAAGAAAACTTAAAGTTCCTAAGTTTGATTCTAGGGGTTTTGAGGTGTGATTTTGAGTTTTAGCTTTGTTTTGGGTGTTCCGAAGGCTCGAGCGAGTCTGTATTATGATTTGGGACTTGTTGGTATACTTGCACGGGGGCTCGAGTGGGCCCAGGTGCTTCTCAGGCACAAAACGAGGCCAAAAACCACATGAAGCAGTTGCTGATGCACCTGATCTGGTGTGACCGTAGGTGCGGTTGCCCAGTCGCAGGTGCGAGACCGCTCCTGTGATCCTTGCCTTGTAGGTGCGGCTTCAGGTGAGGCTTCCCATTTCTCGCAGGTGCAGATAATATCCGCAGGAGCGGAGCCGCAGGTGGAGATCCTCTCCGCAGGTGCGAGCCCAGGCCCCTTGTCCCATTTCCGCAGGTGCGAGCATTTACTCGCAGGTGCGGTCCTTGAGTCGCAGGTGCGAAACCACAATAGGCAGTGAGTTCTTTAAAACACGGGATCTATTCATTTCACTCCATTTTCTTCCACCGTAGACAACTTTGAGAGCTTGGAAAAGAGCCCCACGACCTAGCTAATGAAAGGTAAGTGAATTCTACCCTAATGTTAGTTTAATGCATGAATTCCTAGTTAACTTAACTACCTAATTAATGAAAATCAAGAATTTGGTTAGTAACCTAGGGCTTTATGAAAATTTAGGGAATTACCCGTTAATTAGCCATGAAATCACACAAAAATCACATATTAACGATCCTTAGGTTATGGGTAATTGATTCCTTTGAAAATTTTCGGAATCCCAGCGTGTGGGTCTGGGGTGTATTTTAGGATTTTTCAAAGTAAGCTGATATAACTAAGTAAATGGGATAATTCCATACTTTTGATTATAAATTGATATATTTGTATAACATTTGATTAGTTTTGAGTCCTTGGGAGACGAGTTCGGAGTTTCGGGCGCATTCTTGACCCGGGAAGTAGGTTCGACGCGAGGTGAGTCTCCTTTCTAACCTTGTAAGAGGGAATTGTCCCCATAGGTGATTATAAATGGTTGTTTGTCCTTATTTGCGGGGGCTATGCACGCACAAAGTGACAAGAGCCCGTGCGTAGCTACTATTATGCCTTGTCGGGTAGTTTAGGACTCACAAACATGCTTTATGTGAGATATCTATGATCTTGCATATAGTCTAAGTAGTCTAATATCCTCGAATCTCACATATGAAGGCCTAAGAAGTTATGATTTGAAGTTGACATTATTAACTTCTTATCCTGTTGGTATGTTCCCTGCTAAACTATCCGGAATTTCCTGTTAATCATGTATTTATACGGGAACCCGAGTCCCATGAATGATTCAGGAGCGGGGCAGATAGATGCATCTATGGTTCGGGCCGTTCGACCATCGGCAGTGCACATTTACTTTTCACGTCGTACCGTCCACTCGTTCACGGCTTGTTATGTTTTGATAATTGATGGGAAACCCTGTAATTTATCTGTTGATTTTATGAAAAGGATGGGAACTAAGTAGCTTTTATGCTATGGAATGGTGTTAAGTAAAAGTATTACATAATGCTAATTGTTGCTCCTGTCCTTATTATTACTATTCATTACTGCTATTTCTGTTTATCCCGTATTTAAATTGTATTGTTTTGACCCTAGTAAGCATCAAGTCGACCTCTCATCACTACTTCTTCGAGGTTAGGCGGGATACTCACTGGGTACATATTCGTTTATGTACTCATGCTACGCTTCTGTACTTGATTGTACAGGTTCTGAGGTTGGTGCATCTGGTTTTCAGACCGGAGCTCGATTCTGAGTATATTCTGGACCTGACTTCACGTTGAGTTGCTTCTCCTGACGATCCCCGGCAGCACCATGGGGTTTCTTTTGTTATTCCCGTCTATTTCTTCCAGACAGTGGGACATTTATATTATATCTTTTGTATATTCTGTTAATATTCCCGTAGGACTTGTGACACTAGTTCCTGGCACACACGTGGTAGATATTATGGTTTGCGAGACTGTATATATATATATATATTGTCTCATGTCTCTTTATGACTATTTTGGTTATATTGGCTAATTATCTTTTAAATTAATATTTTGAACTTTAAAACTTGACACGTGTTGGGTTGTTTTGATCAAATATGGAAAAATCCTTTGTAATCTGAGTGTTGGCTTGCCTGACCCCGGTGTTGGACGCCATCACGACCTGAGTTAGGATTTGGCGTGGTGACAACATGGTATCAAAGCTCTAGGTTCACGTAGGTCTCACAAGTCACGGGCAAACCTAGTAGAGTCTTGCAGATCGGTACGGAGACGTCTGTACTTATTTTCGGGAGGCTATAGGGTGTTAGGAAACCTCTCTTTATTCTTTTTCCATCGTGCAGTCGATGGTTTACTAAATCTCATTCTTCTATTCTCTCCCAGATGGTGAGGACGCGTGCATCTGATGTTCCAAACCTAGGAGGGGCCGCTACCCCCGTTGTCCGAGGCCGTGGCAGAGGCCGGGGGAGGGCACCGGCCCGAGGTAGGGGACGAGGGCATCCCAGAGCTATCCCAGTTTCACAACCACCAGAGGATCCTACTATTGAGGAGCATGGTGAGGTTCCCCCAGCAGATCCTGCTCCAGTGGACTTAATGACGGCGCCAGGCTTCCAGGAGGTCATGGGCCGTATGATGCGATTTATGGACACTATGTCCCAGGATGGTTTATTTCCAACAGATCCTGCCACATCTCAGGCGGGAGGGGGGCAGACTCCTACCGCCCATGCTGCAGGTCAGGCAGCAACATTACATCATACCCCGGGTACACTGCCTGTGGGTGGAGTTCACCCTGTAGCAGCAGCACCTGAGTCGAGACCAGCTGCGGATGGCGATCTGCAGAAGTTATTGGATAGATGGAATCGATTGCACCCTCCAGTCTTTGGGGGTGAGCGAGGCGAGGATGCCCAGGATTTTGTTGACAAGTGCAGGGACAAACTGCACAACTTGAGGATACTAGAGTCCCATGGGGTGGATTTCACTACCTTTCAGTTGGAGGGCAGAGCTCGCAGATGGTGGCAGTCTTATATTCTTAGCAGGCCAGCAGATTCTCCTCCTGTCACTTGGGAGTAGTTCACTCAGATGTTTCTAGACAGATATATCCGACCCTCTGAGAGGGAAGAGCTGCGGTATCAGTTTGAGCAGTTGGAGCAGGGACATACGTCAGTGACAGATTATGAGGCTAGATTTTCAGAGTTTTCTCACCATGCACTCATGATACTACCTACCGATGCTGAGAGAGTGCGGAGATTTGTAGCTAGGTCGCATCCAGGAATTAGGGCCAACATGGCCCGAGAGGTGGAGATGGGGACTCCTTGTCAGCTGGTAGTGGAGATTCCTTGTAGGATTGAGGGTTATCGTTCAAGGATTAGGGAGTAGGCACAGTAGGATAAGAGAGCCATATATTCCAGGTATTTCAGAGGAGCCCCAGCTACGGGAAGAGGTTAGTTTGGTGGGGTCACCCCAGCAGGCCCCAATATTCAGCACCCTACCACCACCTCCTCGTGGTGTTCCAGTGAGGCCTTACTTCAGTGCTATGCCAGAGGGTTCTCACAGTCCCCTAGTTGTCAAGGGTTCTTCTTCAGGGCAGCAGGCCATGCCTCCGGGGAGATGTTATGAGTGCGGGGATTCCGGCCATTTCAGGAGGACTTGTCCCAGGTTTCGGGGTAAGGCAGTGCAGTAGGGTTATCATCCTATGAGTCCAGCACCAGCAGTCAGGCCACCTAGGGGTGGAGGACAGGTGGGCAGGGGTCATCCTAGAGGTGGAGGCCAATCAGGGGGAGGTTAGCCAGCTCCTGTTCACTCTGGCGGAGCTCAGTCTTCCGGGGCTCCATCTAGATTCTATGCTATTCCGGCCAGATCAGATGCAGTGGCCTCAGACGCCGTGATCACAGGTATTATGTCAGTATGTGGTAGAGGAATCAATGTTATTTGATCCAGGATCCACTTACTCCTATGTTTCAGCCTTATTTTCTAATTTTCTAGATGTTCCTCGTGAGTCCTTGGGTTCTTCTATAGATGTGTCCACTCCTGTGGGCGATTCTGTAGTGGTAGACCGGGTCTATCGGTCTTGTGTGATCACCTTCTATGGGTTCGAGACATGAGCGGGCCTTCTATTGCTCG
The DNA here is from genome assembly GCA_005239505.1 of Nicotiana paniculata. NCBI lineage: Eukaryota > Viridiplantae > Streptophyta > Magnoliopsida > Solanales > Solanaceae > Nicotiana > Nicotiana paniculata. Next base: position 56,280 of record ML323967.1, read on the forward strand.
ACATGGTTGATTTTAAGGTTATTCTAGGCATGGATTGGTTATCTCCCTATCATGTCGTGCTAGATTTCCATGCCAAGACAGTTACTTTAGCCATGCCTGAGTCGCCTAGACTGGAGTGGAGAGGTTCCTCAGTTACTGCAGCCAGCCAGGTTGTTTCATTCCTGAAGGCTCGACACATGGTCGAGAAGGGTTGTCTAGCGTATCTTTCTTATGTGAGAGACACCACCGCCGAGTCTTCGACGATTGATTCAGTGCCAGTTGGTATTTCCTTCAGACCTTCCGGGCATGCCTCTGGATCGTGATATCGATTTCTGTATTGATGTGGCTCCAGGTACTTAGCCTATATCTATTCCTCCGTACCGTATGACTCCGAAAGAGTTGAAGGAGTTGAAGGATCAACTTGAGGAGTTGTTGGCTAAAGGGTTTGTCAGACCGAATGTATCGTCGTGGGGTGCTCCATTTCTATTCTTGAATAAGAAGGATGGGTCCATGCGGATGTGTATTGATTACCGCCAATTGAACAAGGTCACCATTAAGAACAATTATCCTTTGCAACGCATCAATGATTTGTTTGACCAGTTGCAGGGTGCACGAGTGTTTTCATTGCTTTGAGATCGGGATATCATCAGTTGAAGATTCGGGCCTCAGATGTTCCGAAGACTGCTTTTCGTACGAGGTATGGCCATTATGAGTTCCTGGTGATGTCCTTTGACTTGACTAATGCCCCAACGACATTTATGGACTTGATGAACAGGGTGTTCAGGCCCTATATTGATTCCTTTGTCATTCTCTTTATTGATGACATTTGATCTACTCACGTAGCCTGGGGGAGCACGAGCAGCATTTGAGAGTTGTGCTCCAGACTTTGCGAGAAAAGAAGCTATATGCTAAGTTCTCCAAGTGTGAGTTCTGGTTGGATTCCGTGGCATTCTTGGGGCATGTGGTATCCGAAGAGGGTATCAAGGTTGATCCTCAGAAGATTGAGGCAGTTCAGAGTTGGCCGCATCCTACTTCAGCTACGGAGATCAGGAGCTTTTTGGGCATAGTAGGCTATTATCGCCGATTTGTGGAGAGGTTCTCTTCTATTGCAGCTCCATTGACTAGATTGACTCAGAAGAATTCCCCGTTGCGATGGTCCGACGAGTGTGAGGTGAGATTTCAGAAGCTCAAGACAGCATTGACCTCAGCACCAGTTCTGGTATTGCCTTCCGGTTCGGGGATGTATACAGTGTATTGTGACGTTCCACACGTTGGTTTGGGATGTGTGTTGATGTAGCAAGAGAGAGTTATTTCTTATGCTTCATGCCAGCTGAAGGTTCATGAGAAGAATTACCCTGTGCACGATTTAGAGTTGGCGGCGATTGTTCATGCTCTTAAGATTTGGAGGCACTACTTGTATGGGGTGTCCTGTGAGGTTTATACAGACCACCGCAACTTGCAACACTTGTTCAAGCAGAGGGACCTTAATTTGAGGCAGCGCAGATGGCTTGAGTTGTTGAAGGATTATGATATCACTATTCTTTATCATCCGGGCAAGGCAAATATGGTAGCAGATGCCTTGAGCAGGAAGTCAGAGAGTATGGGTAGCTTGGCTTATATTGCAGCAGAGGAGAGACCTCTAGCCTTGTACATTCAGTCCTTGGCTAATCGCCTGGTGAGGTTATACCTTTCAGAGCCTCGCGAGTTTTATTACATGTGGTTGCTCAGTCTTCATTATTATGAGGGATTAAGGCTCGGCAATTTGATGATCCGTACTTGGTAGAGCTACGGGAGATAGTAGTTCAGGGTGGTGCCAAGGAGGTTGCGATTGGCGAGGATGGTGTTCTGAGACTTCAGGGCCATTTATGTGTTCCTAATGTCGATGGTTTGAGAAGGAGGATTCTAGAGGAGGGACATTGTGGAGTACGTGGCTAGATGTCTTAATTTCCAAACAGGTTAAGTATGAGCACCAGAGGCCAGGAGTCCTACTTCAGTAGATGCCCATTCCTGAGTGGAAGTGGGAACGCATCACTATGGACTTCGTGGTTGGGTTGCCTCGGACCTTGTGGAAAGTTGACGCGGTTTGGGTATTGTGGATAGATTGACCAAATCGGCGCATTTCATTCCAGTGGCTAACACATATACTTCTGAGAGGTTGGCACATGTCTACATTCGGGAGATAGTTCAGTTGCACGGTGTGCCGGTGTCCATTATATCAAATCGAGGTCCTCAGTTCACCTCGCACTTCTGGAGAGCATTGCATAGTGAGATGGGTACCCAGATAGATCTCAGCACACCATTTCATCCTCATACTGATGGTCAGTCGGAGAGTACAGTTCAGATATTGGAGGACATGCTCAGGGCATGTGTGATTGACTTCGGAGGTTAGTGGGACCAGTTCTTTCCTTTAGCTGGGTTTGCTTACAATAATAGTTATCAGTACAGCATTGAGATGGCACCATTTGAGGTTTTGTATGGTCGACGATGTCGTTCTCCTATCGGGTGGTTTGAGCCTGGCGAGGCTAAGTTATATGGCACCAACCTGGTAAAGGATGCTTTGGAGAAAGTGAAGTTGATTCAGAAGAGGCTCCGCACAGCACAGTCCAGACAGAAGAGTTACGCATATCAGAAAGTGCGTGATGTAACGTTTATGGAGGGAGATAAGGTCCTGTTGAAAGTCTCGTCGATGAAGGGTATTATGAGGTTCGGGAAGAAGGGCAAGCTGAGCCCAAGGTTTATAGGTCCCTTCGAGGCGTTGAGGCGAGTTGGGGAGGTTGCTTATGAGCTAGCTTTACCTCCCAGTTCGTTAGGAGTTCATCCGGTCTTTCATGTATCCATGCTCCAGAGGTACCACGCCGACTCCTCACACGTGGTTGATTTCAGCACTATTTAGTTGGATGAGGGGTTAGGCTACGAGGAGGAGCCAGTTGCTATTATTGACAGGCAGGATCGCCAGCTGAGGTCCAAGAGAGTTTCTGCCGTAAAGGTCCAGTTGAGGGGCCAACCAGTCGAGGAGGCGACCTGGGAGTCCGAGGAGGACATGCAGAGCAGATATCCACATTTATTCGGCACTTCAGGTATTATTCTAGACCCGTTCGAGGACAGACGTTTGTTTAAGAGGTGGAGATATAACGACCCGACCGGTCATTTTGTGTATCAGGACCCCGTTAACCTAAATGAGACTTTCCGTAGCGGCTTATTATGATTTATGACTTGCGGGAACGAGTGGTACGGGATTTGGAAGTGTTTAGAGTGATATAGGAACACTTGGTTCCTTAAGGTTGACCTTTAAGGCCAAGTTTGACTTCGGTCAAGATTTTGAGTAAACGACCTCGGAATCGAGTTTCGACGGTTCCGGTAGCTTCGTAAGATGATTTCGGACTTGGGCTTATGTTCGGAATCGGTTTTGGATGACCCAGGAGCGTTTCGGTGCCTAATATCGAGAGGGTTCTTAAGTTTATAATGCGGTTTGGGACGTGTTTTTATGTTATCGAGGTCCAAACGGAATTCCGAGACCGGGAACAATTTCGTTATGTCATTATGACTTGCTCGCAAAATTTGGGGCCATCCCGAGTAGTATAGGTCGGTTCGGCGCATTGTTAACGAATTCAAGAAAACTTAAAGTTCCTAAGTTTGATTCTAGGGGTTTTGAGGTGTGATTTTGAGTTTTAGTGTTGTTTTGGGTGTTTCGAAGGCTCGAGCGAGTCTGTATTATGATTTGGGACTTTTTGGTATATCTGGGCGGGGGTTCGGGTGGACCCAGGTGCTTCTAGGGCACCAAACGAGGCCAAAAACCAGCTGAAGCAGTTGTTGGTGCACCTGATCTGGTGTGACCGCAGGTGCGGTTGCCCAGTCGCAGGTGCGAGACCGCTCCTGCGGTCCTTGCCTCGCAGGTGCGGCTTTAGGTGAGGCTGCCCATTTCTCATAGATGCGGATAATATCCGCAAGAGCGGAGCCGCAGGTGCGAGCCCAGGCCCCTTGTCCCATTTCCGTAGGTGCGAGCATTTACTCGCAGGTGCGAGACCGCAGGTGCGGTACTTGAGCCGCAAGTGCGAAACCACAGCATGCAGTGAGTTCTTTAAAACACGAGATTTATTCATTTCACTCCATTTTTTTCCACCATAGACGACTTTGAGAGCTTGGAAAAGAGCCCCACGACCTAGCTACTGAAAGGTAAGTGAATTCCATCCTAATGTTAGTTTAATGCATGAATTCCTAGTTAACTTAACTACCTAATTAGTGAAAATCAAGGATTTGGGTAGTAATCTAGGGCTTTATGAAAATTTAGGGAATTACCCGTTAATTAGCCATGAAATCACACAAAAATCACATATTAACGATCCTTAGGTTATGGCTAATTGATTCCTTCAAAAAATTTCGGAATCCGAGCATGTGGGCCCGGGGGGTGTATTTTAGGATTTTCAAAGTAAGATGAAATAACTAAGTAAATGGGATGATTCCATACTTTTGAGTATAAATTGATATATTTTTATAACATTTGATTATTTTCGAGTCCTTGGGAGACGAGTTCGGAGTTTCGGGCGCATTCTTGACCCAGGGAGTAGGTTCGACGCGAGGCGAGTCTCCTTTCTAACCTTGTAAGAGGTAATTGTCCCCATAGGTGATTATAAATGGTTGTTTGTCCTTATTTGCGGGGGCTACGCACGCACGAAATGACGAGATCCCATGCGTATCTACTATTATGCCTTGTCGGGTAGTTTAGGACTCACAAGCATGCTTTATGTGTGATATCTGTGATCTTGCATATGGTCTAAGTAGTCTAATATCCTCGAATCTCATATGTGAAGGCCTAAGAAGTTATGCCTTTAAGTTGACATTATTAAATTCTTATCCTGTTGGTATGTTCCCTACTAAACTATCCGGAATTTCCTGTTAATCATGTATTTATACGGGAACCTGAGTCACATGAATGATTCGCGAGCGGGGTAGTCCTAGTATTATATTAACCCGAGTCGCTTGAATGATTCGCGAGCGGGGTAGTCCTAGTATCATATTAACCGCGTCGCATGTTCGATTCGCGAGCGGGGCAGATAGATGCATCTGTGGTTCGGGTTGTTCGACCCTCGGCAGTGCACATTTACTTTTCATGTCGTACCGACCGCTCGTTCACGGCTTGTTATGTGTTGATAATTGATGAGAAGCCCTGTAATTTATTTGTTGATTTTATGAAAAGGATGGGAACTAAGTAGCTTTTATGTTATGTAAAGGTTTTAAGTAAAAGTATTACATAATGCTAATTGTTTCTCCTGTCCTTATTATTACTATTCATTACTGCTATTTCTGTTTATCCTGTATTTAAATTGTATTGTTTTGACCCGAGTAAGTATCAAGTCGACCTCTCGTCAATACTTCTTCGAGGTTAGGCGGGATACTCACTGGGTACATATTTGTTTACGTACTCGTGCTACGCTTCTGTACTTGATTGTACAGGTTCTGAGGCTGGTGCATCTGGTTATCAGACTGGAGCTCGATTCTGAGTATAGTCTGGACTGACTTCACGGTGAGCTACTTCTCCTGAAGATCCTCGGAAGCACCATGGGGTTTCTTTTGTTATTCCCGTCTATTTCTTCCAGACAGTGGGACAGTTATATTATATCTTTTGTATATTCTGTTAGTATGCCCGTAAGACTTGTGACACTAGTTCCTGGCACACACGTGGTAGATATTATGGTTTNAAATTAATATTTTGAACTTTAAAACTTGGCACGTGTTGGTTTGTTTTTCTCAAATATGGAAAAATCCTTTGTAATCTGAGTGTTGGCTTGCCTGACCCCGGTGTTGGGATCCATCACGACCTGAGTTAGGATTTTGGGACGTGACATGGGGACTGGTGCTGGTGCTATCCCAGGATTTGGCGGTGGCACACCGGCGACTGAGCCAGATGCACTGTTCTCTCCATGGATCTCAAGACCATTGTTTCCTGAAATCGAGGATCTTGGACAAGAAAAAGTGTGAAAAATAACTTGTGTTTTCAGAAAAATTGCACCAAAACAATCACTACTATTTTTAGCCCCATGGTGGGCGCCAAACTATTTACTTTGAAAATGGTTTTAACAATTATATTTGATTTGTGGTTCTAAAAATATATGACTTATTCCAATACTAGTTGATAATCAAGAAATGATAAGTATAAGCAAAGAAAATGTGATAGCCAAACCACTCTTGTTAGAGAATAGGGGCCTCGAGCTTGCTGAAATCGAGGGCCTCGGGGTCGAGCAATAGCAATAAATGAAGAACAATAAATAAAGAACACTAAAATAAAGGGCAATAAAGCTGGGAGATGGTGTTGAACACGAAAAAGGCAGAGAATGTTCTATATTAGTAAATATTGTGTCTTACAAGAAAGATTGGGGTCCCATTTATATAGGAGGAGTGAATCCCAACATAGTACATGTCTAATTATAACAGAGGAATGCTATTGGTACAGCTATGTAACGGCCTTGTACGGACTTGTACTATCTTTGCAGACCTTATCAGCTATAACCACGTGTTCTTGGGAGTTTCCCGCCTTTCCATGACGGTCATCGATTTTACACTGCTTCGAGATAGGCCGTGAGGGGTCTTCGATGTACTCTCTCATGGTATGCACTTCGGGTTTGGACTTCAAGCTTTATTTTGAGCCTCTCGAGGTCGGTCTTGGAATGCCATGGAGGTCCTGATATCGGGGTCCCCGGTATTGACCGTATACAATATTGAAGAAAGAAAGAATTTCAAGTGATAACGTAAAATGAATGTATTAGTTAATTTTTTCATATAGAAAGTTTAAGTTATTAAATAGAAGAATATAACTCATAATTTTATATTGAAATATTTTAAAAAAATATTAGGATGTTTATACATAAGATAAGAATATTATATATAACCCAAAATAAATATTATTAAAAATATTAATATATTTTTAAAAACATTAAAAATATATTTTTTTTTATAGATTTTTGATGAATTGAAAATTATAATTTAACAACAAAAAAGATACTACATAATTTTAGTTACAAGTAGAATGCAAAATGAGAAAACTAATCAAATATTACAGTAGAACATAATGTATAAAGAGAGAGGGCTACAGATAATAATATAATATATATAAATTAAATTAATTAACAAAAATAAGAGGTAAGCAAATAATACTAAAAAAATAAATTGATAAATTTAGACAATTAAAGAATTTTAAACAGTAAAATAATAAAAATATTTTTTGATTAAGAAAGTGTGTGTGTGTATATATATATATATATATATATATATATATATATATATATATATGTTAAATTATAGAAAAATAATAACAAAATATTAAGCCAACTGACAAATTAATAAAAAGTCACATTAATGAATATTTAGTACTAAGTACTTGCTAATTTAATAAAAAATAAAATAAGAAATAAATAATTTATTTAATTACTATAGGATGTGTATCCTTTAATTATATGAATTTTCTTATATTTTTGCACACTACTAAAAGATAAAATATCAACTAAAATTATTAAAACAATAGTATGATATATCATTTCATAATTTCATAAGATTCTTAAGGTTGCCCGTGCATGGCGCGAGGTATAACACTAGTTTAACAAAAAACACTATGTGCGTAAAACCTTTATATATTCTATCCAAATCCTTATGTAAACCCACGTGTCAAGATTTTATTCCATTTTCTTTTTCTTTTTGTTTTAATGGATAAAAAGAAGAGAGAAAAAAAGACATCAGGTGTAACAACTCAGCCGTCGTTCTGAGTATTTTAGGCCTGATCTCTTATTTATTGCCTCCTCTATGTTATATTGCGATTATGGGACTTGGCATGGTGTTTATTTTTGTTTCGGAGTAATATGAGACACATAATCCCTAAGTTGGAGGCTTAAGTTGTTAGAGTTGATCGTAGTTTGACTTTTGAGTAGACGACTTCAAAATGGAGTTTTGACAGTCCTAATAGTTGTATATGGTGATTTTAGACTTAGGAGCGTGTCCGGATGTCGATTTGGAGGTCCGTAGGTCATTTTCGGCGTGAATTGGCGAAAGTTGAAAAATTGAAGGTTTAGAAGATGAGAAGTTTGTCCGGGAGTTGACTTTATTGATATCGGGGTTTGAATCCAATTCTGAAAGTTGGATTAGGTCGGTCATATTATTTATGACTTGTGCGCGAAATTTGAAGTCAATCGGAGTTGTTTTGGTATGAAATGGCACTGGTTTCGGAATTCGGAAGTTCATAATTTCCTAGGCTTGAATTTGGATTGCGATTCATAGAATCGATATTGTTTGATGTGATTTTCGGCCTCAAGTAGGCCCGTTATGTGTTTTAGGACTTTATGCTATGTTTGGACGGGAGCCTGTGTGTGAAGACCCGACATGTCGTTTTGAGTATCTGCACTTTACTCGGTATTTTGAGGGCTCGTGTATCTTCGTGTTATGTTATGAGACTTGTTGGCATGTTTGGACGTGGTGCCGAGGGGCTCAGTGAGTTTCAGATAGGTTTGGCTGCGTTGCGCTCGTTTTTCTTATGTTTCGACGTCGTTTCTTCAAGCATGAATGGTACCATATTAAGCAAACAAGCTCCGATTTCTATTTTGATTGAAGCATTAGATCGTATCGTAATTACGGAGCCATAGAAAAAAGAATCTTCAAACTTGGACATTGTATGAAGAATTGATGGTCATTTTACTAAAAGTTGGGTTACCAGATTTTTTTCAGATTAATTACAAAAATGTCACTAACGGCGTATTTAAAAATCTACACTATTTTCAAATATTAAAAGCTACATATCTCATTCATTATAAGATCAAATTGAGTGATTCAAAAACCTAAATTGAATAGAATTTTACAAGGAATCTATTGGAGGCATAAAAAGCGAGTTCCGGGATTGTTTGGCATGAGAAACGAGGCAAAATAGCCGGCAGAAAAATATATAAAACTAGGGTTTGTTCATTAGGTCATATTTTGAGTTGGGGAGCTCGGATTTGAGCGATTTTGGAGGGGATTTTCACCATAGATTGGGGTAAGTGTTCTCTACTCGATTTTGGTTATATTTCATGGATCCATCTTCATTTTTGGGATTTGATTGATGAATTTCAAAGTGAAATTTGAGAGTTTTTGTCTAAAGTTTCATAATATGAATTTTTGAGTTTTGAACATCGATTTGGAGTCAGAATTGAGTGAAACTAGTATGGTTGAATTCGTAATTGAATGGGTTGTCGAATTTTGTGAGTTTTATCGGGTTCCGAGGCGTGGGCCCGGGTGTGAATTTTGGCCGTATTTGAAATTTGATTTAGGATTCGATCTTTATCATTTGGAATTGTTTAATTGGGATTTAATTGATGTATTTGAGTTGCTTCTGGCTAGTTTTGAGATGTTCGGAGGTCACTACGCGCGTGATGGCATTTTTGGAGCATCGCTTGGCTTGCTCGGTATTGTAATTGACTTGTTCGAGGTAAGTGTTTTACCTAACTTTGTTGAGGAAATTTTTCCTCCTAATTGCTATTGTTTTCCACATGCGGGGGTGATATATATATATGAGGCGATGAGCATATATGTATGTGCCAGGGTTAACCATGCTCGGGGATAGATTGTGCTATAATTGTGTTTTGTAGAATTTCGTAATTTCCTTAATTCATGCCTTACCTGTTTTACCGATATTAAGAACGTAGTATAAAAATGTTAGTAATCAAGACTTATCATAATAATCACTTGATCAAATTTGATAGGATTTTGAGAATACATTGATGTGTCTAGTTTGGTTTATCTCTATGCGTAATCACCACCACCTTGCTACGATTGATATTTGAGGTGCTGGATTCTATACTTGTGTTACTGATAAAATGTGAAATTTTTGGAAGTACTTGAATTGTACGGACCTTGAGGGCTTATTGAATCATTGCTGGCTTAGAAATTCAGTGATTGAAATATGTTGGATTATTTGTTTGAACACTCTTCTCGATGTTATTTACACTTCCTGCCTTGCCATTTTATTGTTATTCATATGCTTGGTGAGGAAGAGTGTAAAGCACGGAGGGTGATGCCGTGTCATTGTTTATATTCATTATCATGTGAGGAAGAGTGTAAAGCACGAAGGGTGATGCCGTGTCATTGCTTATATCATTATCATGTGAGGAAGAGTGTAAAGTACGAAAGGTGATGTCGTGCCATTTCATATACATTATCATGTGAGGAAGAGTGTAAATCACGAAGGGAGATGCCGTGCCATTTCATATATATTATCATGTGAGGAAAGAGTGTAAAGAACGAAGGGTGATGTTGTGCCATTTCATATACATTACCATGTGAGGAAAGAGTGTAAATCACGAAGGGTGATGCCGTGCCATTTCATTTATATTGTTATACTTTTAATATTGTAAGGACATGGCACGGAGTGTGTTTCCGTGCAGGTGAGAATGAGGGGCATGCATTATGATGTGATATATGTTTTCCATGTATACATTTCCGCCTTTACCTTGATTTGTCATTGTCGCCATTATACATTTTGTGTGATATGTTGTTATTGTCCCGTACTTTACCTCTATCTCAATTGTTGTTGTGTTATCCATGTCTTTTACTTGCTTAACTTGCATATGCCATGCCTATTTCCTGATTTTATAATTATACTCATGTTGTATCTATTCTGTTGTACCATAGTGTAAGTCTTCCACCATGCTAGTCCTTCATGTCCTTACTTGTTAACTTGTGAAGATCATGTGTTTCCTTCTTGCTTGCTATATTGTACTTAGACCTCCATCATGCTAGTTAATTGAAATTATAACCCCTTTTTCCTAATTGTGGTCATTATCTCCGTGCTCTCTACTTCGTCTTTTACTGATGTTCTTCTGTACATTCTCGTGTATTATCAATGCTTGCATATTCCCTTCCTTGTCATTTCTATTGTCGGTATTTCTATCATTTGGTTGGTATTGTTTTACACATATATGGTGAGGATGAGATAAATGCACGAAGGGTGTTGTCGTGTCGTTAGACTTGATGTCTTGAGTACTTTATCACCCTAAGAAAATATATGAGGTGATTGTTGTGGTTCATGGGCTTTCGTTCTAAGGAAAGGGCCAGTTGAGATATTGAAAACTGTTAAATTGTGATTTTTTCTAATACTCTTCTATTTCATGTCACAGTCGCATTGGGTACTATATTCTATTATTCTGCTTTTTGGTTCTATTGCTAGTTTACACTATAGTGTTTATTAATGAGTATCTTTTAACTAAAAATCTCGTCACTACTTCGACGGGGTTAGTCAAGATACTTACCAGTACATGGGGTCGGTTGTACTGATACTGCACTTCTGCACACTCTGTGCAGACTATTGGAGCGGAGCTGCTGAAGAAGTTGGGGGTTGACCTTGAAGATGTTCGTGTATTCTATATAGAAGCTGCCACTTGTCCTTGGTGGTTTTAGACATTATTAATCTGTTCATGTAGTTTTCAAACAGAACGTGTATTTATTCATACCAGCTTTGTATATTCTAAGTCTTAGAAGCTCATGATTTGTACTACCAGTTCTTGGAAAAATTTATAAAAGTTCAGATAAATCCTAATTTAATTTTCTATAAATTTATTTGGTTGGTTTCTTTGTTAATTGGCTTACCTAACGGGTCAAGTTAGGTGCCATCATGACCGGTGATTTTTGGGTCGTGACACTGTGGGCCCCGGGTGTGATTCAGATTGAATCTGGATCAATCTTTGGACTTGTGCAATTGCTGAAGTTTCCAGCACTGGTGTCATCACACATGCGGAGAGACTGGACGCAGTTGTGGACTCGCAAAGCGAGTTGTTGATCGCAGAAGCGAAGCTGTTGTTGCCTAGTTAGGGTCGTAGAAGAGGGATGGTCTCCGTAGAAACGAAGTCGCTTTTGCGATGGAAGGAAGCGCAACAGCTTGCTGGAATGCAGGTGCGACTTATTCGCCGTAGGTACGCATATGCATACGCATATGCAATCTGGTTCTTGCAGAAGCGGAGGTTGTTGGGCTAAGTCATGACCACACCTACGATGTAAATTCCGCAGATGCGGCAGTTGGTTCGCAGGTGTGAGTTCCCTAGGCAGAAAATGGCAAACCCGGGATTTTGATTTTCATAACCTATTTTTGGACTTAGGGAGCTTGGTGTGAGGCGGTTTTCAGGAGATTTTCAAGGAAATCATTGGGGTAAGAATTCCTTACTCGAATCTATTGTTATTTTTATCATCTAATTAGGGATTTGAGTTAGAAATTTAGAGAAAAATTTTTAAAACTCCGTAAGCTAAAATTTGGGAATTTGAAAGGCGGTTTGACGTCAGATTTGAGTAATTATTTTATGGCTAGACTCATTATCGAATGAGTGTTCGAACTTTGTAATTTTGCCTGGGTTCCGAGACGCGGGCCCAGATTGACTTTTTGAGTTGACTTTTTAATTCTTTGCAAATATCGTAATTTTATTGTTCGAATTAGTTTCCTATAGTTTATATTTATAGTATGAAGTTGTTTTGGCTATATTCGAGTTGTTAGGAGTTGGATAATCGAGGGAAAGACCTACTAGTGGATTGAGTCAGCGTGCTTTGAGGTAAGTGACTTGCCTAACCTTGTGTGGAGGAATTTCCCCTTAGGATTTGCGTTGGTTGTGATAATTTTGATATGTGAAAGTCGTGTACACAAGATGACGAGTGTGTACATGGGATAAATGTAGAAATTACCGGTTTTAGCTATGTAGATTCCTTTCATGCCTTAATTTAGTTACCTTAACATGTTATAGTCATAATTTCTAGTCTATTTTTCACATGTCTACTTGTCTTATATCTTTCTTGCTAATTGTTCTACATGTTTAGTTAATGTTCTTGTTTCCTTTATTCTGTATACATTATTTAACCGTTGAAACCTTTACTTGAAGTTATTACTCTTGGAATATCTTGTCACTGAAATTGGTATTGATTATAAAGGCCGTGATTTGCATTTAGGCAAAGTGTTATGTTGTGAAATATGCTTGTTGAGTTATTCTCTACCGGTTATTATTGGTGAGACTCCTGTGTACATTGTGTTTGAGCCATGTGCTCTTTATTGCGAAAACACTATTATTGTTGGTTTCTGTAGCAAGTTGTGATATTAGACACTTGAGGTGTGATTTGTGATACGTTATGATATTGATACACATACGGTTGTATAACGTTTTGGGATTTAAATGCATGTGGTGGATAAGGTGGGCTTGATACGCGTGGCTAGTAGGGTAACAACTAGAAGTCATGCAGTGTGTTAAGGTGGGCTAAAATACGGGATGCTATTTTCTGGAAAATAATTTTCAAAACTAAATGTAAAGGCTCCAGCGGTGATATAAGAAAAGATTGTGACTCATTCTTGAGATTTGAGACTATAAGGCACTACCTCGATAGTGACTCTTGTTGGTATTTCTTTGTTGTTGCACTTGTCTTTTGTTGTTTGTTTCCTTACATATCATCCCTTATTTTCTCGGTGTTGCATTATTTGTTTTAGTTCCATGTAACTAACCTTGATATGGTATTTGTTATTTCAATTTCATTATAGTCATTATTACATTGCCTTACACTTGTTCAGTCTTCTTATTTATTCCAGTAGGGCCTTAACCTGATCTCATCACTATTCTACTGAGGTTAGGCTTGCCACTTACTAGGTACCGTTGTGGTGTACTCATGTTATGCTTCTGCACATCTTTTTGTGCAGATCCAGGTACCTCCTACTAGCCTAGGCATTAGCGAGAGTTTAGTTGCGGAGACTTCAAGGTATACCTGCCGACATCTGTAGGTCTCGGAGTCCCCCTCTATCTTGACTATTCTATTTTCCTTATCCTTTTATAGATATTGATGTATGATCATGCAGTACTTCTATTTAGAGCTTGACTTATATTCGCTAGTTCTCGAGAGTTGTAAATACTGAGTCACAAAGTTTATTTATTATAGTTGTTGTGTTTTGAGACTTATATTTATCATCTTAGTTATTTTTACATGAATATTAGGCTTACCTAGTCTTAGATACTATGTGTCATCACGATATCCTACGGAGGAAAATTGGGGTCTTCCCCAATTGAACCCCTGCCATCCCCGTTGTCCCCCGTTGGCCTCTGCCACACCCCCTCCCCTTGTCTTCCTCTTTCCTAGACCTTTTCCCTTTTTTCTGTACCTCCCTTAGTCTTTTATCCAAATTTCTTTCTTTTCGTTTCTTCCCAATAGCTATTCCATAGCTACATTTCTACGCTAGTGACTCCATTGTCACCACCTACTCCTTACTAAATACTTCTTAAATCAAAAGCTAAACAATGGCTTTACTAATTAAAATGGAATTGTAATCAGGGTGGGCAGAAATTGAACAATGATTTTATTGATTTTGTTTCAGGTATTGGTAGTTAGCTTAAATTGTGATTTTAATATCATTGTGTTCAATATTTTGTTTTTACAGAAATTGGGGTTGTGTTTGTTTATTGCTCTATTATATGGTATCGTTGTTTCGCTATGAGTTGTACGAATTTCTAGGTTATTTTCTCCATTGAGTTTTTGTTTTATAGCATTTTTTGGTGGTTCAATGGGTCTTAATTGCAGTTTTCACAACTAGAGATGAACTTGTATTTGGGATGAAGGTGGATTGCTGAAACAATTAGCGCTTTCGGAGGTCTTGATGGTGGTGGTGCCGTCACCCATTGTTTAATGGTAGCATGAGAAGATGAAGAAGATGGAGTAATTGAAAATATTTTGATAGTTAAGAGTAAAATTGTACTTTTAAGTATTTTTTTTTATATAACGAAACGTGTTAAAATTTTATTGGTGCGTGTGATGCACCTCCCTAGAAGAATTGGTCAAAATAAAAAGGGTGTATCTTAACTACGTTAGAAAGGCTGAGAGTGTAAAGTAATCTTTGATCCATAGTTCAGGAGTTAACTTATGTATTTTGTCTATAATTAACATACATGTTAGAACAAAATATGTGCTAATAAGTGTTTGTATGGTTTTCAAAAGGTAAATTACATCAGTTATCCCTTAAGCTATTGATCAATTTTCTATAACACATTTTTTGCCGAAGAAAATCATGTTAGGCACTCAATCTTTTCAGAATATCGTTAATACACATCTCTTTTACGTTCTACCAATTCTTTCCAACAAGTTTATACCACGCAGTAGTAATGATATGACACATGTCATCAAATTTAAACAAGAAAAAAGAAAACCCTCATTTTTCAAAACAAAAAGAAACCACATGACCCGCCAAAATCCTCATCGGCACCATCTCCATCTTCTCCCCTCAGTCACATCACTTAATAAAACTCATAAATTCCTCCTAATTATATATTATAACAATCATCGAACCATTACGCTATCTCTTTCCTACTTTTCCATAAGAATCAACCATATCAACATTTCATATTGTGGTCGGCAGTTCAAAAGAAGCTAGCAATAACAATTGATTGACTAATAAAATAGGGAATTCAAGTACCAAATGGTATTGGAGAAACACATAACCATATGTTTTTTGAGTGCTCATATTAGGGAAATAGCACTACACTTGCATATTGTATGGCAATGACAATATTGATGGAAGCAAACATTAGACAGGCTACTCCCTCACGTTCACTTTAATTAATTTTTTAATTATTTTTTTTTATGATTCACAATATTTGATTTTTTCACATTTCAAGAAGGAATAATTTCTTTTTTTCCTAAGTTGTCTTTGGAGCAATGAACAAATTAATAAGGTTAATATGGTCAATTTTTATGTTAATAATGCTTAAAGGTGGATTCCTTAGCTAGCGGTTTGGCCATAGATTCCCAAATTTGTTTGAGAAATCTGATTTGGGTGAAGTTTGGTTTGAAGATGAAAGTGTGTTTGGACATGAGTTTTCTAAACATATATTTTTTTTTTGAAAACGTGAAACATGTCTTATATCCACAAGTTCAAAAATTATCGCAAATCATAGTCCTCAACATAAATAAATTTGGTACAAAATTATCATTTTTATAATGAACTATGTAATACACTATCAGGTGACCGAGAAAATGAAGCAACATTATTACAAAATAATAATTTGTGAGCTCTTTTATAAAATACAAAAGTTTGGAGCAATTTTTAAAAAATGTAATAGTAATATTTTGGGTCAAAACAAGCTCAAGGATTTGGGTTTTGAGAATTTGCTAAAATATGGATACAATTTATGAACAAACATGCATTTGCCAAAGAAATTCCAAATATATTTTGACAAAAAATTTATAGTCAAATGGGTCTTTAATATGTGTGAAATTAAAAAATTAATTAAAGTGAAGCGGAGAGAGTAAATAGTTACCATGCTAATGCTCTAGCTTTGGAGACATCTAAGTACTATGCTTTGACCCTTCCTAGAAAGTGAAAAGTACAGTAGCTAGCCAGTAGAACGACACAATCGTTTTATTCGGTTATTTTTTAATGAACCTAACTCTAGAGTAGGATGCGGAACCCAAGTAGGTCATTTTTGAACGAGTAGAACAAAAATAGGTCCAAATAATAGAAGCTTGGACGACAAAGAAGCGTCTGGTGCAAAATCTACCCAATTAAGTGCTACAAATAGTAGAAGCTTTGACATTGAAATTGGAAGTAGGGGTAGTATTTTTCTCTCTTCTTTATTGCATGTCTGAAGCACAGGTCTGACATTTGCCCTATTCGGCTACAATTTAAATACTTTTGGGAAAGGGGTTAGATTTTAATTTTTAAATAGCACCCTTAAAACCGGCTACGTGGTGCAAATCCTACTTTCTATCTCCATTTCTGCTAGTAGAAATTGCACGCGGTGTCTCCATTTCTGCTAGTAGAAATTGCATGGGGCGTCCTATTTGGTCGCCCCCATTTAACTTATATTCATATTTTTAAAATTATTTAATTTATACTCTAATTTTTACAACTTTAGGCACCGCCTTCCTGATACCTGTGCAAAACTTCAACTTATTTAGTGCTGAAATTTTTACAAATTAACTAAACAACTTCAACATCTTCTGCTGAAGTTTTTGAAAAAGCTTTATGACAAAACTAATTAATCCAGGACAAGACTTCAATTTATTTAGTGCTGAAGTTTTTACAAATAAACTAAATAACTTCAGCATCTTCTGCTGAAGTTTTTGAAGAAGCTTTATGACAAAACTAATGAATCCAGGACAAAACTTCAGCTTATTTAGTGCTGAAGTTTTAAGAAATGAACTAAATAACTCCAGCATCTTCTGCTGAAATTTTTGAAAAAGCTTTAAGACAAAACTAACTAATCCAGGACAAAACTTCAACTTATTTAGTGCTGAAGTTTTTACAAATGAACTAAATAACTTCAGCATCTTCTGCTGAAGTTTTTGAAAATTTTTTATGACAAAACTAATTAATTCAGGAAAAAACTTCAGCTTATTTAGTGTTAAAGTTTTTACAAATGAACTAAATAACTTCGCACTTCTGCTGAAGTTTTTGAAAAAATCTAGAATGCTGAAACTTGTCTGATTGCCTTTGCTACTTGATCACGCCCAACTGTGCCTTATAAAAGACAAAGCGGTCGTTGCAAATATAATCTTGTTTAAAGTCCGGAGTCGAATCCTCAGGGAACTAACCTACCTGTTACAACTCTCAGTGATGCTAATGTAAGCTCAGATACTTTTTCGGGTGCAGTATTTTTGTCAATAATTGTTTGGTTTTATTAACTAAAAAGACTGATATTAAAACTAATAATATTTAATATTAAAGGTAAATAAATGGTAGAAAGATTTAGGGCAGTGATTTCCCCAATTGCTAAACTAATTCTGATTATTTCACTATATTCTCACCGTATTACTCTAAGAGGATTATGAGCTATGGGTTATTGTAATTATCTCTTGATAAACTACAATAATTTACTAGAGCATTCTCTCGAACTACTCCAGCTGATAACTTATGCAGCTCTAATTTTTCCCACCAAAGTTTTGTTATCTCTAACCCCACTTTTAAATTCAAGTAATGAATCTCTTCAGTTACCCAAAGGTGGTGTTGTTCAACAACAATCTAACTTAGTGTTCTTTCTCAAGCAAAACGAAGAAAGTAGACACGATTAATCAAGGGCCCATTCAATTAATCACCATACAAAACATAGTTGAACAATCTTAGATTAAACCCGGATCAATTACAATAATATTGAGTCAAAACTTCATCTAACAATTTTTTCCATCAACACTAGACGGAGCTACTCATGCTAAAACACATTCATAATTCCCAAAATAATGACAAAGATGGAGAATAGAAAAAACTCTAATTGTATCTTGATCTTCTCACACTTGTTCTTGCCTCCAAAATCAATCTAAAAACAAGCCTAAACTTTCTTGGACGAGTTTATAAGGTTTAAATAGGGTTAGGCTAATTTTTCCCATTTTTTGCACTTAAGTCCCTGCAGTTTCTGGGCATTTTCCGAATCGACCGCGGCCGCGGAAGAACGCGGCGCGACCGCGGTGGTTAGCATGAATTCTGCCTTTCATTTTTTTTCCCACCGCGTTCCAGCCGCGGTCGACCGTGGTCGCGGTGGGCTCCACTCCAGCTCTCTTCACCTTTTTTTTGCTTCTTTTCACTCGGGTTCTTCTTGATTGGACTTATACTCCCTCGATTTACTCCAAAATGCTCCAAAGTATCTTCCAAACATGGATTATTTCTTGCAAAGCATAAAAACACTATTTAGACCATTTTGTTATCATTTTTTCACTTAAAACAACACTAAAGTATGATTCATTAAGAGTGTAAATAACGTCTATATAGTCTACTATCAACACCCCACACTTAAACCGTTGCTCGTCCTCGAGCAACGCAACCACACTCTACAGGCCTAATCATTGTAGGATACCTTCCCAGTCTCTATACCCAGAAGACTTCACACATGTCGGCTAGTTCATCGCGACATCCTAGCCTCGAGAGTGGACTCTTTTATAGCCACGCAACACCCCTAACCGTCTCTCTTACTCTCAATCAGAGGTCCAGACTTACCTTCCCTTCAGAAATCATGTGCCTACTCACTACAAAAGAGACTTATATTATTTACCAATCAAACACTGAGGAACTCGAATACGACATTTCACTCACCCTCAGAAATAAATTCTTATACCACAAACAACACCATAGGCTTGCCCGTAGTGTAATACTCGACTAATCGAGCTTGTTCGATCTAAAATGAAATAGGACTTTATTTGGTTTAATGTTGGCTGCAGGATGGGTAGGATACATATCGATATAGTGACTGAATCTCCCTAAACACTCTACTACATTGTGTACTTTTAAGCTCTTGATTTTTTCAACCCTTCATTCCACCATTACATTATTGTGTTAACCCCTTATTCTTTTAAGCACTTTTCTTTTATGGTGTCCTATAGTCTTGCTTATCAAACAGTGCCCCCCCCCCCTTTTTTTAACATGCTTCCTTGATTCCACTTACATTCCCAGTCAACCACCCCATACTTATATTTCTTTTCATATCCATTACACTTCGAGTGCTTCTAAGAGGTGATAGTGTTCAACAAGATAGGCTATTTAAACTTGGGTCAGGCTTGTCAAGTGGTTGCCAAGGAAAACATGCTTATAGGCGCAACGGGGTTGACTAAGATATGTACCATTAGGTGGGACAACATATTCAGAATGGTTAAGCAAAGAATGCCTATATCACTTTCCAAACCAAATAAGACTATCATTTCACTTTGTACACACACAGGGCAAGTTCTAGGCATTGAGTGTTAGCACAGTATACACAAAATCTCACTCACACATGGCACATGACTCACTTTAGTTAGGATCATCATACACTCTTCCTAAAGCATTTGAGCCATTCAGGGACACACAATTTAAGGCCTTGTTCGAGTCGACTAAAGAGCCTAAGTGTCCAACTAAAGTAATCTTTATTCAGGATATCATAGAGTTAAGGGCCCTATTCCCATCTCTCCCAATAATGCTAAACGAAAAAAAAACTAACTACACCCACTTCAAGTGAAAACCCTTGGAAAAGAACCGTGGTATAAAGAAAAACCAAGGGGTTGATACACTAACAAAGAAAAATCTCTTTGTGTTTTCTCTAGACTCACTTCCCTCAAGAAGCAGGTCCATCGTCGGAGGGAGTCTTGGGTATATATATATATATATATATATATATTTTTTTTTTTTCTTTTTCTTCTTGACTCAAAACCCTCAAGAGACCTATCGAAAGGTGTCCATTGTCGGGCCCAGTCAACACTAATCCATATATATTCAATTAAAAAAAAATATTCAACTACAATCAAACCAATCAACCTCCCAACAATTATATATATACAACAACAAACAGTATCCCCCACCCCACAATTAAAGAATTGACATGCCCCAATGGCAACATAATAATACACAGTGAGGTAAGGAGACTTCCCTGGTTTTCAGTCTTCATCAAAGACGGTGGTCGGGTCGAGTCCACAGGCACGCCCTAAAGCTCGTAGCTAGACCATTATCTTCTTCTCGGACTTAGAATTCTGAGTGGCTAGAGGGTGAACTATGTCATACAGGTTATCCACTGAGGTACGTAAGCCAGCAACATCTTGCTCCAAGGTAGACATCCGGGTGCTTCGCCGAGGCCGAGATGGGCCCGCCTCATCAAAAGGTGTTATTGGCAGGGCGGCGTCAGGAACCACCTCATCCTCATCGTCCACAGTAATAGGTATGGGTTGCTCCTTTCCCACTGTAATTTTGCTGGCCTTGAAAGGGGCCTTCTTTGCGAGCTTCCCATCTATGAAACGATTCTCGGGGACATTTGCGACACGGCACAGCCTGGTGATTAGTGAAGGGAAGTAGAACCCTTTGACTATCTCAGGAGATCTGATGAACATTTCATCGTGGATTATCCTGGCCACATCAAAGTCATGACGGTTGACAAAATACCAAACCTCCACTGCACGAGGTGTATTTACATTAGTAATGTTGCTGGAGGGCAGCAGTCGGCTACAGTTGATGGTGAGCAAGCATTTAGCTTCTCAAGTGAGAGATTGGGAGTTCAGAGTGATGTCATGCTTTATCCATATTGGCTCCCCTCCCAAACAGATTGACCGAACAATGAGGTTCCAAGTGACAGGTGGTGTCTGGTAGGGTTGGTAGTAATCCTCCGCTCCTGAGAAAACCGGTAGCTGATATGCTCGGCGTATTTGCTTCAAGAGAAGCATTTACCCGTGTTCTTCTGACTGTGACTACCCGGTTGGTGTGTTCCAGGCAATTCGCATAGAATTCCCGGACCATCAAAATATTCTCCTCTTTCGGTTCCTCAAAGAAGACGTCCAACTGGCGTCTCCTCAATTCATGGAACATCTCTGGGCATTCACTCTGCAAGGAGACCCTGTCAATTAGTACTTCATGTACCATCTTCCGGGCTCCCTTTGCTTCAAATCTATCCTCAGCAGCCTTTGAGACAAACCGAGTAGAGTCAAATTGGCTAGTACTAGCCTTGGTTCTGCGTTTCCTGGATTAAGACATGGTACCTGACACATCAAGGTTTATTGTCAGAGAGGGTTCAATTTGTGTGACCACCAGGTGGTTACTCAAACTTCACCACCACGATGGTCACATTACCAATTTTAAGCTCAATGTGGTAATTTTTCAAACACATGGTGTGCAGAGATTTAGATATTCATATGTTAGCCCATAGTGGTACAAACCCTTCCCAATGGCAGTCACAATCTTCAACTAATCATCAACCCACTAACATGATTTTCACCCAACAACACCAAATCTCACCACCAAGCCATGCTAAGTTAATTTACAAAAGAAAAACAATTGTTTTTACCTAGATATGGTGGAGATCTACCATTAACATATACATTATACAAAATAAAAGAACTCAAAAAAAAATTAAGAGAGAGGGGAGTTAGTAGACTTACTTGAAGAAAGGAAGAGAGAGAAACCTGGTGGTTGGGGGTGGTGGAGATGAGGGAAGAGAATGGTGAGTTTGAGGTCGGAGAATGAGAAAAAGAGGGAGGGAATCGTTGGGGGAAGAAGAGAGAAGGAGAGAAGGGTTTTTTTGTTAAGATAAGGTTGGGGAATGGGTGGGTGTAGAGGGTTTGGATAATAAGAAAGAAGAAAAGAAGAAAAGAAATAGAAGGAAAAAAAGTAAATAATAAAAAAAATTAGAATTTTTTAAACTTACCTGGGCGTGCTGGGATTCGCCGCGGTCGCGCCGTGGTCGACTGCGGTGAACGGGGGGTTGGGAGACAGAATAAACGTGACCTACCGTGGTCGCGCCGTGGTTCGCTGCGGCCGCAGTGACGGTAATCCAATTTTTTTTTTATTACCTTATAGGAGTTGTGACTTGACCCTGTCTTCTCCAGTATGCACTCTTGTTGCCCTGTACACTAGTAAATGATTAGTAACATCTACATCAATTACAACAACAATACAAAAGAGAAAACAACATAAAATCATGGGTTGCCTCCCATGAAGCGCCTGATTTAACATCGCGGCACGATGCAGACTCTTGCCATCACTCCTCATTTGTGTATTGGGGCTCCTCGAGAGTTATCACCACACTGTCCCCTTTTTCATCACTCATACCAAGGTCCTGTTTCAACCTCTGTCCATTCACTGTGAATTTGTTCGTCCCATCTTCTGATTCGATCTCTACAGCTCCACTTGGGAATATTTGCACTACTTTGAACGGACCTGACCATCGGGACTTCAACTTACCTGGGAACAATCTCAATCTTGAGTTCTACAGTAGCACTAATTCGCCGGGTTTGAAGTTTCTATACAAGATGTGCTTGTCATGCATCAATTTGCTCCTTTCTTTATACAATCGAGCGCTCTCGAATGCGTGGAACCGGAATTCCTCGAGCTCATGCAGCCAATTAACTCTGTTGGTGCCCGCTGTTTCCATGTCCAAGTTCAACTGCCTCAGTGCCCACAGTGCTCTATGTTCGAGCTAAACCGGAAGGTGGCATGCCTTACCAAATATAAACTTGTAAGCTCACATACTAATTGGGGTTTGAAGGCTATGCGATATGCCCACAATGCATCATCCAACTTCATGGCCTAATCTGTTCTTGTTGCATTCACCATTTTTTAGAGGACACTTTTGATTTCCCTGTTGGACACTTCAACCTGCCCGCTTGTTTGTGGGTGGTATGGTGAGGCTACCTTGTGTCGAACACCATAATTCTCCAACAAGCGTGCAAACACTCTATTGCAGAAGTGAGATCCACCATTGCTGATTATAGCCCGGGGGTGCCAAAACGGGTGAAGATGTTTTTCTTTAGGAAATTGGTCACCCCCTTTGCATCATTGGTTGGTAGAGCAACTGCTTCGACCCACTTTGAGACATAGTCAATTGCCACCAGTATATACTTGTTACTGTAAGAGCTGAAAAATGGCCCCATGAAGTCGATTTCCTACATGTCAAATACTTCCACCTCTTGGATTGTGGTCATTGGCATCTCATGACGTCGGGATATGTTACCCGTCTTTTGACATTCATCACATCCTTTTACCCAGGTATGAGCATCCTTGAACAATGTAGGCCAGTATAGTCCTTATTCTAGTACCTTTGCTGCTGTTCGGACTCCTCCAAAGTGTCCCCCATATGGCGAAGCATGACAGGCCTGCAAAACAAAGGGTTGATCTTGCTCGGGGATACACCGCCGGATCATGTTATCAACACATATTTTGAACAATAAAGGCTCATCCCAATAATAATCACGACAATCCCGGAAAAACTTTTTCTTTTGACTCGAGGAGAAATCATGCGATATTATACCATATGCCAGGTAGTTAGCAATATCAGCATACCGTGGTGCCTCTTCCATTGTCATTGCCAGTAATTGCTCATCCGGGAAGGTCTCGATGATGTCTCCAGCCTTTGTTATCTTTTTTGCCCCTTCCAACCTTGAGAGGTGGTCTGTCACTTGGTTGTCTGTTCCCTTCCAGTCACGTGATGAAGGGGCCAAACTCTTGCAGCAACAGAACCCAGGGAATCAAGAGGGGTTTTGACTCCTTCTTTGCTATCAAGTACCTAATGGCTGCATGGTCAGTATAAACAATAACTTTTGAGCCAATCAAATATGACCTGAATTTATCGAAGGCAAACACTACAGCGAGCATTTCCTTTTTAGTGACCGTGTAATTCAACTGTGCACCACTAAGCATCCTTCTTGCATAATAGATGGGGTGCATAATTTTCTCCTTGCGCTGCCCCAAGACCGCTCCTATCGCATAATCACTGGCATCACACATCAAATCAAATGGTTGCTCCCAATCGAGTGCAACAATGATGGGTGCAGTGACCAGTCTCTTTTTTAGCTCCTCGAGTGCCATCCTGCAAACATCAGAAACAACAAAGTGCTGGTCTTTTTCAAGAAGCTTACACAAAGGGTTAGCAATTTTTGAAAAATCCTTGATGAACCGCCTGTAGAATCCGGCGTGCCCAAGGAAACTCCTCACTGATTTCACTGAAGTAGGTGGTGGTAGCTTCTCAATCACGTCAATTTCGCATAGTCTACTTCAATCCCCTTTTTGGACACTCTATGTCCCAACACTATTCCTTCTTGTACCATAAAATGGCACTTCTCCCAGTTCAGCACCAAATTTTTTTCCCACACATCGTTTGAGCACCCTTTTGAGGTTATGGAGACAATCTTCGAATAAATATCCTACCACGGAGAAATCATCCATAAACACTTCCATAATGTCTTCGACCATGTCAGTAAAGATGGCTAACATACACCACTGGAATGTGGTCGGTGCATTGCAAAGCCCAAAGGGCATTCTCCGAAAAGAAAAGATGCCATACGGACATGTAAATGATGTTTTTTCTCTATCTTTCGAGGCTATTGAGATTTGATTGTACCTCGAGTATCCGTCCAAGAAATAAAAGTGGGATCGCCCATCTAATCTGTCCAACATCTGGTCAATGAATGGCAAGGGGAAATGGTTCTTTCGGGTGGCTGCGTTTAGTTTCCTATAATCCATGCAGATCCGCCACCCGGTGACTGTACGAGTTGAGATCAACTCGTTGAGATCAACTCATTATTCTCATTTTGTACAACAGTCATTCCGCCTTTTTTCAGTACACACTGAACGAGGCTCACCCAATTTCTATCAGAGATGTGAAAGATGATGCCCGCGTCTAGCCACTTAATCACCTCATTTTTCACTACCTCTTTCATGTTCGGGTTCAGACTTCGTTGATGTTCCCTGGAAGGTTTGTGCCCTTATTCCAGAAGAATCTTGTGCATGCAGAAGGCCAGTCTGATACCTTTTATGTCTGTCGTGGTCCAACCAATAGCAGTTATGCATTCTTGCAACACTTTTAGTAATTATTCAACCTACATAGCTAGCAAACTAGATGATATGATAACAAGTAAAGTAGAGTTGGGACCCAAGATGGCATACCTGAGGTAGGCTGGAAGTGGCTTCAGCTCCAGTTGTGGTGGTGTCTCAACTGATGATTTTGCAGGTGGTGAGGCTCTTTCTTCTGAATAAAGGGGTTCAAATCGGGGTTCTCTCTTCCAAAATCCTTGGCCTTCGAGCTCCACAATCCACTTTGCCAACCCTTCGCCATCCATTTCCTCTAAATTTGTCAAAAAGCTCCCAACGGATCTTTGGCATTAAGGATATCATCTTCATCATGTATGATCACATCCACCACCTCCACTAGGGAGCAATGTTCATACTCACTGGGTATCCTCATGGATTGTTGGACGTTGAATATCACTTCTTCATCGTTCAACCTCATTTTGAATTCCCCAGTCTCGTAATCAATTAGTGCTCACCTAGTGGCTAAAAATGGCCTTCCCAAAATAATGGGAATCTTTTCGTCGACTTGGAAGTCCAGAATGACAAAGTCAGCAGGGAATACAAACTTCCCCACTTGCACCAACACATCATCAAGAATCCCTGTCGGTCGTTTAACTGTGTAGTCAGCCAATTGCAACAGCATAGAAGTCGGCCTAGCTCTGCTAATGCCCAACTTTGTGTAGATTGCCAAAGGCATCAAGTTTATGTTGGCTCGTAAGTCACACAATGCTTTTGCAAAAGCATAACTTCCAATGGTGCAGGGAATGGTGAAACTACCTGGATCAGACATCTTTTGAGCCATGGGTCTAGTCACTACCACACTGCATGTCTGTGTCAGAGTCACTATGGATAGGTCCTGAAAATAAAATTTCTGCGACATCAGCTCTTTCATCATCTTTGCATAGCTTGGCATTTCCCTCAAGGAATCCATCAAAGGAATATTCAATTGAATCTAACGAAGCATCTCCATAAATTTCCTGTATTGATCCTCTTTCTTTTGTTTTTCCAGTCTCTGAGGGAATGGTGCATGCATCAATTTTTGTCCACTGCTTGCTAGTTGTTCTTTGTTAGAATTTTGTGGCACAAGAGGAGCCACTTGTTCTACAACCTTTTCACTTTCTTTGTCTTTACCCTTTTCAACCTGGGCTTGTTCAACCACCACTTCAGTGAGTTCTGCTGATTCATCTATCTCGGCTGGAACTAGAGTGGCTGGCATAGTCTCTCTTCTGGTTTGGGCAACCTTATGCTCCCTGTCTAAATCTCTCCCATTTCAGCGACTGACTGCCATCAGCTGATTCGGGTTTTTCTCCTTTGGGTTAATGTTTGTGTCGGCCGGCAATGCTCCCTGGGGGCGGTTGTTTAAGGCCATGGACAGCTGCCCCAGTTGAGTTTCAATCCCCTTTATTGCTGAATCGTGTGCTGCCAACTTTTCCTGCATCTTACCATTTGTGCCAATGAGTTGCTGCAGCATACCCTTGATCTCCACCATGTTGTTGTCTTGCTGCTGATGAGGTGGTTGGTATGTAATTTGTTGCTTGTGTTGCTGCTGATATCCATGTTGTCTCTGATATGGAACCACTTGGCCTTGTGGCCGTACACCTCCAGGTTGTGGTATGTTAGGTCTGTACTGTTGGTTGGGTGTTGGCCCCCACTGTTGTCCTCCTTGTCTTTGACCTCCAAAATTGTTAACATAATTCATATCTTCTCTAAGACCCTGGTTATCACCTTCTCCACTCCATAAACACACATAAGATTGATTAATGCAAGGGGTACACAATCCTCTATTTGTTGTATCAATGATATGCAATTGCTTTGTACCCATCTCGTAAATATTATTCGTCAGTATACTCATCTCATTCATGAGTGTGGCTATATTCTCTACATGTGAATTATTTGGGTCAAGAGGAACTGAATGCACTATTGGTGTCAGAGTCATACCTCTCATCATCCATCCTGAATTCTGATCTATCTTGTCAAGAAGGACTTTGCACTCAGTAAATGTCTTGCTCAGAAAAGCACCCCCAGCCGAAGCGTCCACATTAGCTTTCAAATTGTCCACTAGCCCCATATAGAATCTCTGACCGAGCATCTGATCTGGAATACCATGGTGAGGACACTTCACTAGCATTCCCTTGAATCTTTCCCCAAGTTTCCTGCAAGGTCTCAGTGGGCTTCTGCTTGTACTGCAATATCTCGTCAATCTGTCTTGCAGTCTTGTTAAGAGGGTAGAAATTATTCAGGAACTGCTTGACTAATTCCTCCCATGTGGAAATGGAGTTTATTGGGAGTGAATTTAGCCAAATCTGAGCTTCCCCAGTCACTGAGAAAGGAAACAGTAGCAACTTGATGGCTTCCGGTCACATTTGGCTGCCTTTGGGTCACACAAATTGATAGAAAATTTTCCAGGTGTTGTTGAGGATCTTCAATGTGTGACCCGAAGAACAATCCCTTATTCTGCAGAAGATGCAGCATATTATTAGTGATCTGAAATGTCTCTGCTTGTATTTGGGGCACATCAATGGCCGTGGCCAGGTTGTTAGCTGTTGGTTGTGCCCAATCATACAGTGCAGCTTCTGGCACAAGAGGTTACACCCCTCCTTCGTTTGGTACAAGAGGTACCCGGTTGTTTGCGTTGACGTTATCCACGTTTTTCATTTCAAGTTGCGGTAAGTGTTTGTCCTTCTTGTTAGCACGGTTTAATGCTCGAAATATTTTCTCGGGGTATGGGAGTCTTTCAAGAAGTTCACCCGTCCTCGAAGAGTTTCTAGGCATACACCTGCTTCACACAAGAATTCAAACGTGAGAATTTCAGTGAAAAAATTATTTAGCACTGTAGAAAATTGAGCTAAACTAATAATTCTAGCGATACTTCTAAGTTGTAACAAATAACACCATTAATTCCCCGGAAACGGCGCCAAAATTTGATCACGCCCAACTGTGCCTTATAAAAGACAAAGCGGTCGTTGCAAATATAATCTGGTTTAAAGTCCGAAGTCGAATCCTCAGGGAACTAACCTACCTGTTACAACTCTTAGTGATGCTAATGTAAGCTCAAACACTTTTCCGGGTGCAGTATTTTTATCAATAATTGTTTGGTTTTATTAACTAAAAAGACTGATATTAAAACTAACAATATTTAATATTAAAGGTAAATCAATGGTAGAAAGATCTAGGGCAGTGATTTCCTCAATTGCTAAACTAATTCTGACTCTTTCGCTATATTTTCACCGTGTTACTCTAAGAGGATTATGAGCAATGGGTTATTGTAATTATCTCTCGATCAACTACAATAATTTACTAGAGCATTCTCTCGAACTACTCTAGCTGATAACTTATGCAGGTCTAATTTATCCCACCAAAGTTTCGTTATCTCTAACCCCACTTTTAAATTCAAGTAATTAATCTCTTCAATTACCCAAAGATGGTATTGTTTAACAACAATCTAGTCTGGTGTTCTTTGTCAAGCAACACCAAGCAAGTAGACACGATTAATCAAGGGCCCATTCAATTAATCACCATACAAAACATAGTTGAACAATCTTAGATTAAACCTGAATCAATTATAATAATATTGAGTCAAAACTTCATCTAACAATTGGTTCCATCAATCCTAGACGGATTGTTTAGCTACTCATGCTAAAACACAAAGGAAGCATAAAATAATTCATAATTCCCAAAATAATGACAAAGATGGAGAATAGAAAAACTGTAGTTGTATCTTGATCTTCTCACACTTGTTCTTGCCTCCAAAATCAATCTAAAAAATAAGCCTAAACTTTCTTGGACGAGTTTATAAGGTTTAAATAGGGTTAGGCTAATTTATCCCATTTTTTACACTTAAGTCCCTGCAGTTTTTGGGCGTTTTCCGAATCGACCGCGGCAGAACGCAGTGCGACTGCGGTGGTTAGCATGAATTCTTCCTTTCATTGTTTTTCCCACCGCGTTTCAGCCGTGGTCGTGGTGGGCTCCACTCCAGCTCTCTTCGCCTTTTTCTAGCTTTTTTTCACTCGGGTTCTTCTTGATTGGCCTTATAGTCCCTCGATTTACTCCAAAACGCTCCAAAGAATCTTCCGAACATAGATTATTTCCTGCAAAGCATAAAATCTCTATTTAGAGCATTTTGTTATCATTTTTGCACTTAAAACAACACTAGAGTATGATTCATTAAGACCGTAAATAGCGTCTATATAGCCTGAAGTTTATGCGAAAAATGGGTACGCTTGCATTTTTTTGCAAAGAGGGTATAAGTTATAACGTGACCCAAAAAGCGGGTATAGATGAAAAATCCCCTTTCTGTTAATACAAAACCCTAAACCCATGTGAAATTTGAAATCTTGGTTAATTGGGCTAATGCCGTACTTCAACTCTCTCAATCATAACTCGAACCCGATATTTTTTGTTTAATTAATAAAAACACTTTTGACAATTCTCTTCGAGATTCTTGTGGAACTCCACTTGTATCACTGATACTTATCTTTGGGATTTAGTTTCCCAATTTGCACATAGGTCAGGGAAAATGGCTGAATTGGAGAAGAGCAAGTTTGATTTTTGATTTTTGCTAGGAAAAAGACAGCCTTTTTCTCTTGCGTTTCCATCGGAAGGTTCTTCCCTTTATTATTTCAATTCTCTCATATATTTTTTTCAGCTGCATACATGCGCTTTCCATTTTTCCCGATTAGCAAATATGTTGTATTCCTATCGAATTGTCGAAATTCATTCATTTATTATGTTTCTCTTAGACTTTATTTTGAAAAATATGGAGCCTTTTGGAGAAAAGAGGCTTCCAGATAGTCAATAGATGTTACATGTGCCAACAGAAACTTGAATCTAACAACCATCTATTTTTACATTGTACGGTTGCTGTTGACCTATGGAATATGTTTTTGTGTATTTTTGGTATTAACTGGGTAATGCCGCATAACACCAAAGAGGCCTTTGAGTGCTGGTGTAACTAGAGAGTTGGTAAGGCCATCAGGCCAATCTGGAAGATGATTCCTGCGAGTATTTTTTGGTGTATATGGTCAGAAAGAAACAACAGATATTTTGAAGGTTTATCAACTCCAAATCATTCCCTCAAGGCTAGATGTATTTTGTATCTATATAGTTGGCATTACCTTTCCCCCTTAGATTCTCCTGAAAACATTTTGAACTTCGTTAGCTCCCTGGTACTAGAATAATCTTTTTGTAATTGAGCTAAAAAAGTCTTTTCTGCTTCCATAACTTTTGTATTATTATGCATCTTCTTGATGCCAGCAATGAAATCTATTATTACTTCATCAAAAAAAAAAATATGGATCCTTTTGGGCTTATCAGTTTGGTGTTTCGATTCAGTGATAGCTAATGCTATTGTTATTCGATTCAGTGATAATTATTATTCAGTAGAATAATAATTATCAGCTTGTTTTTGGAAAATTTCATATTTCGCTGATTGTCTTTTATTTCTTGTTGATTCCCTTAAGCGACCAATGCAAATTTTTGACGAACTTGTAGATACCCAATTTTTTCTAAAAAAAAGTTTCAAAATGCATATATATCTTCAAAATCATGCATTAGCATCAATTAGTATTTTTTTATAATTTTCTACATACTTTATTAATTTGTCCAGTATTTTATTTATAATAAATAAGTACAAAATTGCATCACAAGTGATTTCAAAATATTTTCTTGATTTAATATTACTATTATGGTCCTATTAAGTCCAAATTATTCTATAAATAGCCAATTTGGCACCTTTTGGCTACAATTGCAATAACTTTGCAAATTATAGCCCCTGCATATAATTATTGTATTATTTTATCAGAAATTGGTCCATCGTATTTTTAAAATACTTAATAATTATTCTAAAACGTTTCTATGCATAAAAGTCATTTTTTACAACTAGTTATTTATTTTATAAATTATTTTTATTAAGTTGTTTGGGTATTTAATAAATAGCCCTTTTTAGTTTGATTTTAACCTCAAATATAGCCCAAGATCCTTATAATTTTGGCCCAAAGCCTTAGGCTGCCCAACCCAATATTATAGCCAATCCTGGCCGTTGATCATTTTTGATCAACGGTCCGGATTTTCCTTACCTTAATTAAACCAAATGACCCCCCCCCCCAACCCTCTCATTCCTCACCTCTCACCCACCGTCACCCCTCTCCTTCTCTCTCAAATCCCCTCTGCCCTAACCGTAATCTCCCTCACTGTGATTCTCCATCGCCAACCATGGTGATTCCTCACCACCCTCAGGCCTCTAATGTCTCTCTTATGCCGATATTACTTGTCTCTAAGGCCCTCAAGGGACGAAGGTCAGTTCACTCACACCTTGAGCCTGTTCTTGCCTGTTTCAGGCCGCCATGGCTCGATTTTGATTAAGATCTTTCTAGTTTGCCTAAACCTAGGGATTTCTAAGTTTCATCTTCGTCTCTATGATATTTTCTCGAAACCCTAATTTCTATATTCGATCTTCTCAGATCTGTACAGATCTGAGATGAATCGAACCTATCTCACATGTTTCCTTGACAGTTTTCTAGTTTTTAAAGTGATTTGTCGTTTTCCTAAAACTAGGGTTTACTGAAAATCATCTACTCCAAAAGCTTCCTGATTTTTGAATGTTTAATCTTCTGATCTTGTGTGCTTCTGACCGATTTATGTTAAGTTTGCCTAAACCCTAGTCGATTATGCTAAAACTCCATTATTTTTCTTCGATTCTGGATTTTTCGTGTTACTTGTGGCATTGTTTCGCTTTTTGCTTCGATTATGAGTTTTTCAATGTTACTAGTTTTATTGATTCACTCTGTATCTTTGACCTACACGATTTTCCTTAGTCAAATTCCTTGCTTTGTGATTTTTACCCTAATTAATCTCTATTAGGGTTTCTGAGTCAATCATCTGGATTAATTTCTATGTTTCTATGAAGTTTTACCTAGCTCATTCTCTATTTGTTGAAGTTGATGTCTTTCTCCGCAGAAATCAGTATTACTTTGAAGTTCTAACTAATTGATTTGCTCTATTATAGATTTTGTGTGCATAATTCTTGTTTGTTTCCTTGTTTAAGACCTTACTTATTCATCCCTGCCTTATTTAATTCTCTATATATTTGTGGATTCTTACTGATTCCTTTATATGATTCTTTCCTTAATTAGACCCTTGATTATTCTGAACTCCCTTATTTGGTTTGATTGGGATTCTTTCCTTAATTGAATCCCTGTTATTACGCTTGATCAATTGCCCTTAATTAAAGGAGTCTATTCCGAACTCCTTATGTGATTGAATTCTGTGATTTCCTTAATTGTTGGCTTCTGATTTCTTTTTACCTTGTTTGTCCTACTCTTAAAATACTATATAAACTCCCTTGTTTCACCTCTCAACACACGAACATTAGTTCACACACAGACTCACACTCAAACTCTCTTTTCTTTCTCTGCAACTTGTGTTAACTCTTGGTCTAGCCGGCTGAAAGCCAAAGCTAGACATTGGAACTACACCTGCTTTATATTCTGCACTCTTTCTTCAACTGGTATGTCTCTAGTTAAATTTTGAAAACCAAACTCTATGAGGTTCTGCTTTCTTACCTGAGAATATTTACAAGGGGGAAGCCTCGAAAGGCATATGAGTGCACCTCTCGTAGACGAATACCGTGGTCCACTGATCATCGCCTTGGTAAGCTATTGCCTCACTAACTAGCTAATCAGACGCGAGCCCCTCCTCGGGCGGATTCCTTCTTTTGCTCCTCAGCCTACGGGGTATTAGCAGTCGTTTCCAGCTGTTGTTCCTCTCCCAAGGGCAGGTTTTTACGCGTTACTCAGTCGTCCGCCACTGGAAACACCACTTCCCGTCTGACTTGAATGTGTTAAGCATGTCGCCAGCATTCATCCTGAGCCAGGATCGAACTCTCCATGATTGTGTTTCATTCCTGCACTATTCCATTGACCATGAATCCAATATGTTTTCCTGTTTACCTCCTTGCTTAGCATGTTTAAAGCCTTGTCCTGTTTAATGTATAACTAGCATGGTCAAACCCTGTTTGTTCAATCTGTAGTTAGCATGTATAAATATATTTGTCTTTTTGACTGTTTGTCCAGCATGTCTACTTACCCCTGCCTATTCTTCTTCACTGAAGAGATCATATTAAGTCACCTAGTTTCTTAGGGTTCTAAATTGATTATAGTTGTGTGATTGATCTTGTCGAGTGTTCATGTGTTTTCAATATGGCTTTACTGTGATCCCTGCTCTATGTCTCAGTCACCTACTTTATACTAACCTATGAATACTGTAAAAACCCTTGAGAATTCTGTGCATCTTGTTGTTTATGTGCTCCACTATACATTGATGTGTATTCTATGTATCCCCAACCCCTCTATCCCTGTTTGGAATCTGTCTGCTAAGTATTCCTGAATCTGTTTGTTCTAAGGACAATTGACTTGTGCTCTGATTTCAAAAGTGTTTCAATGCTTTTCTCAAACTGTTTTACTACTGAACTAGTTCCTATTTTTCAGAAAAATCTTTTCATTCCTAGAGTTAATCTCAAACCATGTTCTAGGAATCCTGCTTGCATTTGTATGAACACGCCTAGTTCCATTAAATAAGTCACTGATCGGAAAAGGTATAGAAAAATTGTCTCTCATATAATTGTCATACTTCTGAATAACAACTGGTAAAAATTCCCCTTTTTAAGTCTGTGTCACTTAGAACAGATGTTTGTAGGTTAAACAATTTCAAAACTGTTACACATCTCCTGTAATCGTGATCGGATACAGTCCCACCCCTAGGCAAGCCTTAGGTAATTAATCTCAATAAACTGGAAATTGCGTGTTGATTATGTTTATTGCTTAAAGTCATACAGGTCTTAAAATTAGTAGGCAAACTGATTAGGACCCTGCCATGTCATTATGACATAGTGTTGCATGTTCTGCATATTAATATTCACTTAGATATCTTGTCTTAGGATCCTTTCTTCTAATAAAACTACCTTTTTCTGTGTTTTGAGACGTGCTGTTTACTTGCATTATGTGTGGAGGTGAATCTGAGCCTTTTAACTGTTGTTGTTGCTTATGTGCTAGTCCTACTTGTTCTTGCTTGTCGCCTAGTCTTCCTTTTTTTGAAACCATAGGGGTTTTTCTAGAATTGCTAGTATAGTAGAGGTCCTAAACTCCTTCGGGACCACGAAGAAGGGACGGGTAACAACACACTTAGAGCTTGTTAAACAAAACTCGCTTAATAATTGCTAAGGGGTGGGACAATGGGTAGATAAGAATATGATGACTTGTACGCTAATGCAACGTGTAGCCCCTCATTGAGGAGTGATTACCGGGCATTTTACAGATGTGATCCTATAGGATAAACACTTAGGACCTCCCTTATCCCTTACATATATGGTGCTTGGACTACTAATCTATTAAAACCTTTATTTGATTACATATGTGTGCTTAGACTGTTTACTTGCTACTTGAATGAATTCACAAAGTTGTTTGGCCGGGACCCACAGTTGTGGACTTTGAGGGGTGCCTAACACCTTCCCCTTGAAGTAATTTCAAGCCCTTACCCAATCTCTGGTTATGCATTTAGTGTTATGAATTACCCTTAATAGGTGCCCTAACGCACCTTAATTCGTTAGGTGGCGACTTTTCTAACTCATTATACCCCTTTCCCAAAAGGAAATGAGTTATCCCAATAATGTCGAAAACCCTGACCAATCCGAAAGGAGATGGAAAAAGAGGGGAGGGGGGGG